>OU611752.1:862500-1095000 GCA_914767535.2 Dunaliella primolecta
AGTCTCACGAGGGCCCAGGATGCTCCTCTGTTCTTCACCATGCAGGGATTCCAACAGTGCGCCTTCGACAGCTTACCTTTGAATGTGATTGCTGAGGTGATATCCCGGGTTCAGGAGCTCACCGATGCTCGCAGCTTGTTCCGATGCAGCAAGCTGCTGCTTGCACAGAGCAGGGAGGCAAGCGTGCAAGCTGCCTAGCTTATCCGCAACCGCCCGGTAAGTGAGGATGCGAATCCTTACCCCCTTGCAACCCTGCAGAGCTGCCCCATACATTTTTGGGGTGTATGCAAGCCACCTGGCTTACACGTTGCCGCCTGGTAAGGAGAGATGCATGCAGCCCCATTTCATGCAAAGAGCGCGCAGGCTGACTGGCTTATCCAGCACCAGCACCGCCCTGTAAGTAGGGATATGCATAATCCCTACTGCGTATCGCACGGGCACCCTTACAACTGGGGTTACCAGGCCTGGTACCCCTCCCCCGACGATAACGCATCCACTAAAACTTATGAGATGAGGAGATGCACATGCAAGAGCGTATGAACGTAACTCATGTGACATGAGGAACGCGCACACACGCGTGCACACACACACACTCACACACACACACACACACATGCAACACGCGCGCGCACACATACACACACACGCACACACACGCATTCTTGCACGCTTGCACGCTCCCTTAGAGGCGCGTGCTCAACTATGGAGACGACAGATGGGTGTTTGATTGGAGTGAGCCCTTGGTGTTGAAGCTTCTGCAAGATGGTGGCCCTGAATCAGCAGCCATCCTTGCCGAGTTCCTCAAGGTAAGTCGGGTCAGGTGGTGCTAACGATGGCAGCTTAGCAGACACAATGAGGTTTGTGATCTAGAGACAACAGGAAAATACTAGACCAAACTGAAACTAATAGGAGGGGGGAACTATTGGACTAAACATGAGGGGGAAAAATACTGTGATTACTGAAAAGTGTTCTGACATACCTTCCATTGGGTCTATTACACCCAATGCATGTGCTAAAGAGGATGATGGAAATTAATGTCCCTGAGGGGTCTTTTAGTGTCTGTGAAATCTCAAAACAGAAGACAACTGTGTTACGCGCTGTTACGGAACATCAAGTGTGTATCAGAGCGTCCCTGATACTGTCTCATACGTTCTTCCTCACAACACCACTCATGTTTTCATGCCCTCACGCATGCATTCAAAGGCACACCTTACACAGCCTAAGCCGCTCAAGTGCTCCACACTTGACACGCTAGTGCCACTTCTCTCAGTGCAAGTCGCACAGGAACGCCCCTGAGGTGGTTGGAATTAGACGAACGCCAAAGTCCATGATTTGCTGTTTAGAGGCATCCTTGTGCTTTTACTGCACGCAGGATGGAGGCAACCACTTGTGCAAAGCGAGTCAGAAAGGGCATGTGGGCATCACGCGTCTGCTCTTGGACAAGGGCGCGGCACCAGACAAGGCAAACTTGGTGAGTTCACAGGCAAATTTGGTGAGCCATAGGCACAAAGCAATGCAATTTTGGTGAGCCATAGGATCCCATATTCGACTTCACACAGTCAGCAAGCCACTAATGGACGTGTGTAAGCATTCAGTATGAGCATTCAATACAGAGATGCGTGTAAGTATTACAGCTGGAAAAGGAGGTGCCTGATATGTGGATGCATCTTGTACTGTAAGCTTCTGTTGCCCTGCTGCCTTTTGTTTGCTATTCCTGTAGCAAGCTATGATGCAGGGGACTTGCTTCCTTGTTATGATACTGTAGACTTCCTCGCTCTGATGCCGTGGACTTGCTTTCTTGCAGACAGCCTACACCTGATGTGTCTTGCATTAGCCGACCTGCCTGCTTTCACATAAAAGACTTGCGGACGCTTGTTAGGATAAGTGGGCACCGGATTGAAATCGAACAGTTGCCCCACTTTATGGTTTGATATCCAGAATCATGCACCCTCGTGCTTGTACTGCTCTGCACAGTATGGAGAGACAGCCTTGTGCCAAGCGGCAGCCTTAGGGCATAAGGAGGTTGCACAGCTCCTCTTGGGTGCGGGTGCAGCAGTGGACAAGGCCGACACGGTATGTTCCTTGTGCCATGTTGTATGATGCTGCATCCGATGAGAGATTGAGCACCACATGCGAGCCCCTTGACACTGCATGCATCAGTGTTAGTAGTGTTCAGATGAACTTATATGTGCTTTTGGAAAGAGTGGGCACGTGATGTGCATGTGAGCAAATTTCAAAGTGGGTGGAGGCTTTTGGGCAAACATGGGTCTTTGCATGCGTCAGTGTTGGTATCAGGTTGAGTTTCCAAGTCGTGGGGTTGCTTTCTTGCAAGCAAGCGATGCGCTCATATCTGGAGACCGGTGAAGGAATGTAGCATCAACAGCAAACATCGTACTTGTATACACCAACAACGTGCTCAACATATCAGTGCTTCCTGTTTACCTGACATGTCAGCCCTTTGGCGCGAAGATGTATTTTCAACTCCTCGCATCTCTGTGGAGCCTTTTTTTATTGGGGAATCTAGGGGCCTCTCTGCAGAAGGAAACTCCAACTTCCGCAGTTGCCTTAAATCAAAGGTTGACACCTTAGCATCAAATTTTCCAAAGTTTTTAAGCGCATGGGCAAAACAAATGGTCCAGGCACAAAGGCACAGGGTTCAAGATGATTAAAGTGACAAGGCTTCCTTGCTGGACTGAGTCGTTGTTGGCCCAACCAACAAGCTCCAGATCAAACGCTTTCAGCAGCCTCCCGCAAAGAGGCAGCTTTCACCGCCAGCATTGGCTTGATGGTTAAGGGGCAGATGAAGGCCACCAAGGCACATACTGAGAAGGGGCACGGCAGCTGCAGCCATTGCCAGAGAGGCGCAGCATGCACATGCTCAAGCATAAGAATAAAGCAGGTTGGGAGATGCTCTTGTGGAAAGCAGCAGCGCACATATCCCTCTGTGGTGTGCAGGCCAGACAGCTGACAGCTTTTACCTTTAGTAAATAAAAAACACTACGCTTGAGTGCGTGCTTAAGCACATGACTTTTGTAGGACGCACGATCCGCTGATGTGCCACTTTTCCAGCTGTGCGATGGAAAAGTATCAGGTGCGCCAGAGAAAGAAAAGAAAAGATACGTAGGCAGTGGAGCAGTCCCAAGATCAATAGGGAAGAGGGGCCGCCTCAAGTTGGAAACCCTATGACTTCATGCAACAGGGAACTGGCAGCTGTGCCATAAAGGAGTGACTGGTGGGAAAGCCTTGGTTTGAGATCAGTTTTTGGATTGTTGGGATGCTCATTGCTTTGCAAGTTGCAAGTGCATAGGTTCTCCTATCTGGCCGCGGAATTGTGTGGCACAACTCGGAGGAGGACGCTAATTTATATATAGCCTATCATCTGCTGGAGGACTGTAGGCCTCGTTGTGAGCCGGGCCGTTGAAATTCAAGATCTGACTTCAAGGGTATTTTGATGCACATTTACAGATTACCATTCGGGGGAAGACACCAGGTAGGTATGAAAAAAGGATTCTCAAAAGCATAAAGAAAGCGCAGATGTGTAAATGTGCGTACTGCACACGCCCTAACATTCTCAAAGGCATCACACTTACTCAGGTATCATTACCACGCCACCACTAGTTATTTTTGCAATCATCTGCTTTGGAGCAAACTCAAAGCAAGGTTATCTACAACGTAGCAAAGCATGGTGTCAATATGCTTTTGTCCATTTGCCTACACTGATTGCAGGGAAGGCAGACGCCTCTACTGATCGCAAGCGAATGTGGGCATAAGGACATTGCAGCACTGCTCTTGGACGCGGGTGCAGATGTCGACAAGCCTATCAATGTGCGTGATAAGAAGGAAAAGAAAACACAGGGAAATTAAAGTCTACACCAGCCAAGAGGCCGCTGGATGTGAGCACTGACCTTGTGAAGCTGCGTATTATCCTGTACCTGAGTGCGTGACGTCTGGCTGCTTATCGACCCAGTGTGCGGTAGCATGAGCATGGGGCTGTGCGTCCCTGACGAATGGTCGGTCGTAAGGTGGATGTGTGAGCAGGTGCCTGAGTGATGGAGGGCTTTGCCTGAGCACAGTTCTTTGCATGCCTCTGTATGCGCATTGGGACGTGTGTGTGGGAGCATGTCCACGTGCGTGCGTGTCCTCATGTGTGTAAGAGCATTGGGACATGTGTGTTGGAGTGTGTCCACGTGCATGCGTGTCCACGTGTGTGTGTGGGAGCACTGGGACGTGTGTGGGAGCACGTTCACGTGCGTGCGTGTCCTCATGTGTGTAAGAGCATTGGGACATGTGTGTTGGAGTGTGTCCACGTGCATGCGTGTCCACGTGTGTGTGTGTGTGTGTGTGTGTGTGTGTGTGTGTGTGAGCACTGGGACGTGTGTGGGAGCATGTTCACGTGCGTGCATGTCCACGTGTGTGTGGGAGCATTGGGAAGTGTTTGTGGGAGCATGCCCAAGAGCATTGAGTGCTGCGGCGGGTAGAGGTGGCGTCTGATGGGTGCATGCGGATGGTGGTGTCGTGTGGTGGCGCATACTGGGTGAATGATGGCACATAATGGCGCAAATGGGTTATTGATGGCGCATAGTGGTCTGCAGGTTGATGCAAGGGTTTATGGTGCCCATAACATCAGGAAAGTATGCTCGCACTGCACATTGCAGATGCCCTTGCATTCTGATGCGCTCAAATCCATCGCTCATGCTGCTCTCACAATTTGTGTTCCCAAGAAAAAACATCTTTTGACACGTAGTTGAGATTGGCTATTATTCCAACTCCATTGCTTAATCAAATAAAACCTTTGCTCCCTCTGCCTGCAGCCCCATGATGGGCAATCCGGATCCTTGTACATAGCAATTTAAAATATCTATAGCTTGATCAAATGTAAGCGTTGTCCCTCTATTTGCACCCCCTGATGGGTGGAGCCACAACCTTGTACAGAGCATGTCAAATTCCCTATGCTTAATGGATATGTGTTTGTCCCTCTGCCAGCAGTGCTTGCAGCCCCTGGTGGGCAGATGGGAAGCACAACCGTGTACAAGGCATGTCAAAGTCTCTTCAGCTTGGCTGATCTCTGTCCTTCTGCTTGCAGTTCCTGGTAGGCGGGACCACACCCTTGTACAGAGCCTGTCAAAACGCGCACACAGAGGTTGCGCGGCTCCTCTTGGAGAGGGGTGCGGAATTGGTTGCGGCAGACGAGGTGAGTTTCCATAGGCTGGCTACCTATAACCCTGTACACAACTGCACAAGACACGCAGGAAACTCTGCCCTGTGTGCATCAATGCACTGTGCCGTGTGTGTGCCAAGTGTGCACCAATCCACTCTTCCCTGTGTGCACCATGCGCGCATCAATCCACTCTGCCCTGTGTGCATCATCATGATGCCATGATGGCACCAATGCATTCTGCCCTGTGGGGATCATGTGTGTATAAATCCACTCTGCCCTGTGAGCATCATCATCATGCCATGATGGCACCAATGCACTCTGCCCTGTGAGCATCATGTGTGTATTGATCCACTCTGCCCTGTGTGCATCATTGCATCGATACTCTCTGCCTTGTGCGCATCAGTGATCACTGGGCTCTGCATTTATGGAAGAAAAAAGGTACGATTTGCACATGCACGCCACAAGCACCTTCAATTTTCTCTAACATCACACTCAAGTTTAAAGTCGCAATTGTTGTCACTGTGTCTGCCAAAACTCCCTCTTTCAATGCGATTCAAGAAAACAGGGAAAGGCAGGCTCACTTCAGCCCCACATGTTTATCTAGAGCATGTCTCAGTGTGCCTGCGCAACTTATGAAAGCAGACTCACTTTAGGCGCTCAGGTGTCTCATTTATCTAAAGCACCTCTCAGTGTGCCTGCGCAACTTATGAAAGCAGGCTCACTTTAGCCGCTCAGGTGTCTCGTTTATCTAAAGCACCTCTCAGTGTGCCTGCGCAACTTATGAAAGCAGGCTCACTTTAGCCCCACAGGTGTCTCATTACCTAAAGCATGTCTCAGTGTGACTGCATTGCTTGCAGGTCGAACAAACGCCCATGTTCGTTGCGTGTGAAGAAGGACATCAGGGCATTGTGCGGCTGCTCTTGGACAAAGGCGTGGCAGTGGACGAGGCAAACATGGTGAGTTCACGCCGCTGCGTTGATTCCGCACAGGACTGCATAGCATGCAGGGCACTTGAAGTTGTGTACATCAGTATGAATATGGGCAAGTGAGTCCGTTGTGAAGCCTACTGTTGTGTTCGTTCGTGGTTGAGCTGACATGCAATGTTTGTGGTAGAGTTTACCTATAGTAAAGCTGAGGCGTGCTGTGTGCTGCTGGTTGAGCTGATGTGTGATGTGGTAGAGCTGATTCGTGGGCAAAGCTGACATGTGCTGTGTGTTTGTGTGGTAGAGCTGATTCATGGCAGAGCTGACGTGTGATGTTCATGTGAGCTAATGTCGTTGTAAGGGTCTTTGGCTGTAGGTACACGTGCATGTGTCTTTACGCCTTCAAAGTCTTTCAAAGCTAGCCGCCAAAGAGGAGAATAGAACAAGCACTTGAGATTGGGGACTTATTCCATCGTGGACCCAATCCTTTGGTCATCCGTCCCCATCAGGATTGTGCCACAACGTCATATTCTGGGCCACACGCTGCTTGCATGATTTGCAGCTGCAAGTCTGAAAAGATGCACCCCACCTTCCCTTATGTTTATCTATTTAAAGAAGCTCTGCATCATGCGGGATAATGGCAAAGTGGGAAAGACAGACCCTGGGGGGCTCCAGCCTCCCAGCCCTAGGGAGCCTAATGGACCCCAAATCAGGCCTTAGTGTAGGTATGACCAGGTACAAGACAAGGGACATGATGGCCTCCCCACCTCAGGCCTTAGTGTATGTGTGACCAGGTACAAGACAAGGGGCATGATGGCCTCCCCACCTCAGGCCTTAGTGTATGTGTGACCAGGAAACAAGACAAGGGACATGATGGCCTCCCCACCTCAGGCCTTAGTGTATGTGTGACCAGGTACAAGACAAGGGGCATGATGGCCTCCCCACCTCAGGCCTTAGTGTATGTGTGACCAGGTACAAGACAAGGGGCATGAAAAATGTGTGGGTGGGACCAATGTACCAGGCAGATGCCTGAACCTGGAAACAGCTGTGTTTGGAAGCGCCTTCCAGGATCCTCCGGGTGAGCATAGAGAGCAGCAAGGACAGCAGCAGCAGCAGCAGCAGCAGCAGCAGCAGCTGAGCTTGAGGGTTGGGGGCCCCCGGGGAAATCGCATGCAAATTGCGCACTCAGCACAGCCACACACCAAACTTCAGGTGTTAGAAGTCTTCCGACCGAACTGATCACCGAACCGAGTTTCGCCATTGAAACGGTCCCATAATCTGAAAAACATGGTCCTGACGTCTAAACGGTCCACACCGTCTAAATCGTGTAGCGAACTGTTTACCGTAGTGGCACAACCCTGGTCCCCGTGAATAGCCCCCCCCTTTTCTTGGCAAACTGCCTCACTTAGCCAGGGTTGACGAGTTCGCCAACTTAGAGATGTTCTAGAACTCGATCTTTTTCGAACTGTTGAAAAACTTTAAATTGCCAGTTCATAGAACTTTATGCCCTGTGCCAAAAATGGGGCAGAAGGCCCCCAAACACCCCCCAGTCACCCCCCAAAAATCCCCCAGGACCTTTATTCTTCCCCAATACAATGTTCATATAGCCTGGGGGGAAGGGGGGAAGGGGGGGGAAAAAGGAAGGGGTGGTTGGGGGGCAGTTGATACCCCCTTCCCAGCCCCTTGCCTACAGGCAAATGTGCGTTTGAACTGTTCGTCGAACCTCGAACTTTTTTGAACTGTTGGCGAACTTATCTTGTCAAACTGGCCAACTCGTCAACCCTGCACTTAGCGTTCTCTGACCGTATCTCAGCACCCTCTGCACCATTTCAGGAAGGTGTTTGGATGTGTGTTGAATAGCTGATTTTTTGCTCTACAAGGATGTGTACAGAAGGGTGGGTTGAGGTGCACTGTGTGGCCAGCAGGACGTGTAAAGAGGAGTGGGGTGAGGTGCACTGTGTGGCCAGCAGGATGTGTACAGAGGGGTGGGGTGAGGTGCACTGTGGCCAGCAGGAAAGTTTCCTGAACGTTTCTGGCAATGTTGTGTCTGCTGGCACGGCTAAAACACGTGTTTCTCGCACGCAAGTGTTTTCCACACAGGCCACCAGTTGGCCTCATTTAAATTCGGGTAATTGCATTGTACTGGACAGCACCTGGGGATGTGCTCAGGTTGCCAGGAGATGCAGCAGTTGCGAAGCAATGTCACATGCATTCCTGCATCGGCCTGCACACCCGTCCCGTTGGGTCCCCCCACCAGCACACTTCCCCAGCGGCCCCCCCGCAAAACCTGACATTGCAGCATGATTAGAAGACCTAAGAGCAGCTCAAGTCCAGGAGTGCTGGTCATTTGGTGCAAGTTTGAAAATCAAGCTTTGTTAACATGTGCGCAAAGCAGCCGCAGAGTCAGACAAAACACCGCCACATGCCAACTCTTCAGCAAAACTCAATGTGAGAGACATTAACCCCCCTTTGCAAGCAACCCTGATTTCTATTTCTAAAACCACCTGCGTGCATTGTGAAGAAAGTGTGGCATCAAAATAAACGTCACTGGTGCATAGCTACATATACCATGCCTTTGCGCGCAGTTACAACAGACACCCTAAGCTGCCTTGCGCAAACATGCGCGCATGCACAAACACACACACATACATTTTACGCACACCCGTGCACTCTACAAACGCTCTCAAATCCTGGAAAGTATCAATCTAAGATTGTGGACGCCTCACCTCTCTCTCTCTCTCTCTCTCTCTCTCTCTCTCTCTCTTCTTTTTCTCTGTTTAGGGCATCCCAGAAGCAACCTGTCACCCATCTTTGTTGATTTAGTGTTGAAGTAAAACCAATGTGCTCTCATTGTGTGCAGGAAGGGGACACGCCTTTGCTCGTTGCATGCCAGAATGGCCACAAAGATGTCGTACAGGTGCTCTTGGAGAAAGGTGCAGCAGTGGACCAGGCGAACAGTGTGAGTAATGTTCATTCTGGCTGAGAACAGGCAAATCAACCTGTAAAGCCGCATATGAGGCAAAAGCTGCATGGAAAAAGGCAATGATGCAATGCTTCACCCTGTGCAGTCAAATGTGTGCTGTCAAAAGTGTAAGCATGGTGTTGCGGTGGGTGAAATAGGTACGTCACGGATCATGTGTTTCAAATATGAATCTTTTGAGGTGGCTGCCGTGTATGGAGGTCAAAACAAGCTCTATGTTTAGCTGTTCCTTACATCACGGACTTGCCTGTCTGCATGCAGCTTTTGCCTCGTATGTGTTATAACAGGTCGATCTGCCGATCCTTAGCCCGAATGATCTTCTGGCTGATGAAAGGATGTGGCAACAATGAAGGATATCATGCGTTCACACACATAAACCATGCACTTGTGGAGGTTTGCAACACCTATCTTGTGCTCTTATGCACATGCACACGCACGCACATACAAATACACACGTACGCACACATGTACACGCACACTCATGCACGCACGCATGCAAAAATACCTCTGCATCTCGAAAGCATCCTCTGGCAATCCACACTCCAGGCGTAATTTTTCCTAAGCAGTTTTGTCTTCAGGAGCATGTATCACAACGCGTGCCCTGCTTGCAGGAGAACTGCACACCTTTGCTCATTGCAAGCCACTTTGGCCACAAGGATGTTGTACAGCTCCTCTTAGACAAGGGCGCAGATGTTAACGCGGCAGATGATGTAAGTTCCCATTTTGTGGATGATCCTACACATGACTACACACGACACATGTGCCATTTGACACTCTGTGCATCCCTGCCAGCAGTATCATCTCAAACATGCGCACATGCTATCACAGCATTTTCATGGTAGAGCGGGCACATGATGTGCAATTGAGCACATGTCAAAGCGGGTGCCGGGCTTTGAGTGCAGATTAGTCTTTGTGTGCATTAATGTGTGCAATGGCTCTGTATGGAAAGAAAGATCTACGCTTGCCGTTCGGGCGCGTACATTAAGAAAAGAGCCTCCCATTGACTCCCACCGATAGAGGGCACCTTTTTCTCCACCCCTGCCACAAGGATTCTATCCGGGGACCTCCTCCTTGCTGTATGGACCTTTGTGGAAGAAGCTTGTGTGCTTTGTTGAGTATCGCGGTGGCTGGAAATTGTACTTGATGAGTGCATGCGTTCGTCCTCAAAGCCTCAGCGGACTGGCTATTTCCCTTTAAAAAGAAATGGAATGAGCATTTCCTGCAGCCACCTTTTGCGTCATGGACTTCCTTTCTTACAAGGAGACTAAATCCTTGCGTGTCCTGTATCAAGCTGATCTGCCTGCGTTCACACTGAGAGGTCTGCAGATTGATGTAAGGATAGATGGTGCCCATAATGTGTGCCAATCCCGTGCTCAGGTTGCATGCTCTTGGTTACCGCTAACCAATCTTACATCCTCAAGGGCTCCACTCTCAAGGTCACTTTTAGCACTGTTTCCCCCGTGCTTTTCAGAAGAGCACCTACTTTACAGCAACCTTCGGCATCCAAAAGCTTGTGTCTCTGTGCCCGTGTTCTGCTTGTATAGGATGGCAACACTCCCTTATCCATTGCAAGCACAAATGGGCACGACGACATTGCACAGCTGCTGTTGGGGCGCAGCAGTGGACGAGACGAGGGCGCAGCAGAGGGGGGGGCGGCCAATGTAAGTTCCCTTGATGATGCTGTGCTTGTGACCCTAGATGTTACTGCTGTACAGAATGATCAGCCTGCACCCCTTGAAATAAGACTTAACCCCGTTTTCCCCGCAACCCCTTCAATCATCTTTCTTGGGTGCCCTGCACAATCCTGCAGAGGCAGACAGCCTCCTCTTACCCACACACTTTCAAGCTATCCATTTAAATGGGAAGTGAGGATTGCATGCAAAAGCTGCCATCCAATGTTGGCCTGGCCTATTGTCACTTTGATATCTCATGCCCAAAATCTAATGTTATCACTTAGATATCTCATGCCCAAAATCTAATGTTATCACTTAGATATCTCATGCCCAAAATCTAATATTATCACTTAGATGTCTTATGTCCAAAGTCTAATATTGTCACTGAGATGTTTCAGGTCCAAAGTCTAATATTGTTACTTAGATATATTATGCCCAACGTCTTATATTGTCACTTAGATGTTTCATGTCCAAAGCAGTGTTGTTCCGTGCGACAAACCTCACACTCGAACTTGAACTTGAACTTTACACGCATTCTTTTGCATTTTAAATGTGCTGTTCGTTGAACTTTTACCCTCCTCTGCGAAATGCAGCCTGCAAAGTTAACTGAAGGCCACTCGAAGGTCACCCGAAGGCCACTGTTCTGGCACATGAACTCATCAAGGCTTCTTCTCTTCATTAAAAACGCTTAAAATCCCCTCTCCTTGACCAAACGTGCGATCGAACAGTTCAAAGAACTCAAACTTTACACGCGTTTTATCGCATTTTTCATCTCTGACCGTCGCACGGAACGACACTGGTCCAAAGTCTAATCTTGCACGCTACATTCCATGGGATAATTCAAGCTTAGCTTTGGAGTTGGGGCCTGTCTTAAGGCAATAGGATGTTGCTGTCTGTAAGAGTTGCGTAAAGTCCAGGTGCGCGCGCGCTGCTCCTGCATGATCCTCCATGTATCCTGACGCTGGCTCATAAGCCTTTCAAACATCTCACGTTTGCATTTCATGTATGCCTTTGAGTTCAGTCCACCTGCATGCTACAGTCCCAAGCAATCTCCTCCCCCCTCCTCCCCCCTCCTCCTTTGCTTCTTCCTCCTCTTGCCAACCTCCTCGTAGCTCAGACCCACACACTAAACAATGACTGCACCGTCTTAGGTGTGCATGCAAATGTCATGGTGAGAAATGGTCTGTGGCACGGTATGCACCTTAGCATGCATTGGTACGTGCATGGGGGATGCACCAAAGTAAGGCGTGTGCACTTAAGTGAAAACAGGAGGGAGGTGCTTATGAGTGTGCTTGTTCTCATGTGAGGAGTCAGTGCAGCTGCCTTAAGGAAGATGGAATGAAACCATCGTCAGCCACGTCTAGCTTCATAGACTCTTTTCTTGCAAGGAGCATACAAAAAATGTGTTTTATTAGCTGACCCGCTTGCGCTCAGCCTGAATGGGTTGCAGCCTTGCGTGCGACTCATGCATCAGTATTAGACGGCGCGTGCACACATGCACATGCCTTGCTCACTTAAACACGCCCCGAATACCAAGCAGCTCCCTTGTGCTCAAGAGTTTGCACACACACACACACGCGCGCGCGCACACACACAGTCAGCCGTGATGAAGTACAAGACAAAACAATATGCCCTTTTTTTATTGCTTGTAGGGCAAGTGATTTAAACTCTGTGCTGGACATGGACCAGTTTGCATAAAGGAAGTACCCAACAAACAGCGTCGACGCTGACAATGAGTCCCACCATGTGAAGGTAAACAAGAAGCCACCAACCAAAACAAAGTGAGTCTGTCAGGCTGTAAAACGCCTCTGTCCTGGCGCGGGCCTTGCCCTCCTATAAGCAGCCCATTGAGTAGGTCCCTCCCAATCCCTTATTGCTTGGATTGCGAAGTTGGATGGCATGTCAGTGTTGGTGATTATAAATCATTGTTGAGGTCTTAATAGCATGAAATTGCAGTTTGTTAGTAAATTTCAGGGTTCTTTCTCGGAGGAGCCGAGCTTGCTCAGAGGGTTAATTGTACAGTGAGTGCAGATGGTACCAGCAACTCCTTTTAGAATAGTGAGTATTGTGAATTTGAAACTACGGTTTGTGCCACTCATGGTGCTTAAGGTCTATAACTTTCTTTATTGATCTCGACCAGTTACAGGGTTTGATCAGGGTTGGTGTCTGAGCCTGAGCATAATTTCATTTCTATGAGGTGCTCTCAGATTCAGCGTCAAAGAGGTTTGTTACTGTCTCTGCCTTCCAGAGGCAACTCAATGGTGCCATCAGGTGGCTTTGTTGCATTCACCATGGAACATTTTGAGGGGCTGCGCAGAGGGGAAAAAGCCACGCCTTCTTTGTACGCCATCAGGGGGTTCCATGTCTAGGTTCCATAATGTTCATAGGCCGCGCAAAGGGGGATGGATATCATCAGGAACTTCCATGTCAGAGTCCCATGGCTTGTTTTTTTGTCGTATGCATCAAACGTGCCAATGGGGGATCCTACAACTCCTTCCCTGATTGCTTTGCCGCACAGGCTGACTGCTTGACGATGGCAAGGGATGAGCTATAGAGTTTTATTGTGTGGGTGTGTGCACCTGGAGTGTGGCAATTGTTATCAAGTGCGCCACACAAAGGGGCAAGGGACACGGTTAAGTTGGCCGCTGCAGCATCTGGCATGTTTTTGAAAAACGAAGGGTGTCTGCCGTGTATCTGATTGTACCTATTTTTTGGGGAGGGGGAGACAGGATTTTTATGCCAGAAGGCATTGCTGGTTTAGCACTTTGCTGTGGGCTTGTCATTGGTCAGTTGCAAGAGGATCTGCCCGTTTGTGTGGCTGTAGCTGCTGGTATTTGCCGCTCCCAACTTGTGTTTTCAATTTACCTTGTGTTTGCGCTTATTTGAGAAGTTTGGTTCCATGAGATCTTCCGCATGTGAGCCGGGCTTCTTGATTGGTGTAACAAGCCAGTGAAGATGGGAGGATGTAATTTTGCCTGGTTGAGTGAGATCTATGCTATGGCAGGCGTCTTTTTGCTGCTCGAAGGGCAAGAGGGCCTGCGCACACACTCCCGACACTGCCACTATGCGTTGTGGTACAGCAGAAGCGTGAAGGCAAATTTGTTATGTTGATGAGAGCTTTATTGATGGGAGCTTGGTTAGAAATACCCATGGGCTTGAGAAGTAGGTTTCTGATCTGATGCAGTGCAGGAGTGTTGTCTGTTGCAATCAAGGTGTGCCCATGTTTTATGGCTACCAATGTGTCTGCAAGAGGAAAACAAAACTACGTAGGCAGAGGAAATCTCCCTCTGTCAATAAAAAATTGCAACAATGGAGACAAGTGCTTTGATAATGGTGTATGTTGGCCCGTGCCCTTCAAATTCACTATACAGGTGGTGCATTTTTATTCAATGTTGTCTTCAGGAAATTGGTGAAAGATTAGCTCCTGGTAGCTGCGAGTGTCTATCTTGACAGGAGATGATAGAAAGGAAAAGAAAAACTATGCAGGCAGAGGAAACTCTCCCTACAATTGAGGAAAAGGAGATGATGTTGCCATCCGTCTATGTCATGTACTGCCATTGTGAATTTAGGCTATAAGGGCTGCTTGTGTACTTGTTTGCTTGGTCCATTACTCCTTTGCTCAGCACTGACCACGGACAGGCTGGCAGTATCTTGATGCAGAAGCGCAATTGTTTTCCTCCAGGTGTCAGAAATTAGAAAAACAACAATTGTGGATTGTTCATTTGCAAGCTTTTGGCTACTGTTGGGATACGCTGTGCCTTCTGAATTCTGTTTCTCCAAGCAGGTGATGGCTTCATGAGGGAAATTTTGTATCTCTTTGCTGTTCCATATGACAACACATTGCATGTATTCTTTGTAATTGGCTTGAGGACGCAAATGAGCTCGAAATCGTCTCGAAGTGGTTCTGGGTGCTAGGCAAGTTCTATAGCTCAACAAAGAACAAGACAGGAAAAAGCCTGTGTCAGCAAAAAGGGCCGCGTACTCGACAATAAAGGGGATATGTGATTCCTGATCCAAGACAATGGTCACCATGTTTACAATGGAGAGACATCGACAGCCGCAGACAGTGGGCTCTGCCAGCGCGCTAAAAACAAAGGGGGACACAAACCAGTTTGAGCCAGCAAAAGCATAGGACAGCCAAAAACAATAAAGCGGTCAATGCCACAAGCCAAGTTGTGCTTGTTGGTGTTTTGTTCTGGTTATGTGATACATGAATGCAGGACTGTCTTACGTGACGCAAGTGTATGGCTTGAAAAGGAAAAAGGAAAAACCACGTAGGCAGCGAGAACACTCCCTTGTCATGCTGAATCAACGTTGTTGCTCATTTACTGTTTTAGAAGCAGGTGATACATCCTCCCCTGATGGTGCATGTGTTGTACTGCGTGGGGCTGCCACAAGCTAAGCTGCCTTCGTAGGCAGGTACAGCCACATGATGTAACCCTTTTCCTTTCCTATCACACGGCAACATGCCCAGAGTTGCCAATAGCCATGCCACTTTCTGCTCAGCTGCCCTTGTTGGCGAGTATAGTGGTGTTACCTTTACCTTTTCCAATAGCCATACAACAAAGAGCCATGCAACAAAGGGCCAATAGCCATGCATTGAAGGGTTACAAGGGGTTGTCCTACAGCAAATGTTTAATGTTGCCTGCGTTATCTTACATGCTCAAGCTCAGCTGTCTTGGTCTGCGCTTGCTGCTTGTCCATTCTTCACAGCTCCTCCTGTGTTCTGCTCTGCTGCTCCTGCTGCTGCCACCAGTGGTGGAGGATATTGCTGGTGCTTGAATGTGAGGCATTTGCGTCCCGGGGTAGCTATTGCCCCATCCAATCCTGTCCCATCCAATAAGATAATCCCACTTGAATGCAAGGCACACCCGAGGCACACTAGGCTCTGCGGTAATTCAGCAATAACCACGATTTGAAAGAAGGTCAAGTTACATTGCTATATCCGCCTACATGGGCAGCTGAACATAAACACTGAGGCCTGTAACCAGGCCTGGCAGACCACGATCTAAAGTGACACCCTTCATCAATTGAGAAAAAGGAGACACATTGGCTCAAAGAGCCGTGGGTCTCCCTCACCAGAGAGCAAGAGGGAAGCAAGTGTGGGTCTGGTGGGTTTCTGGCAGCATGCAACCAGAGGGCACCAGAATTATACCGAGTTTTTTTTTATTCCAATGGCACGTCTGGTTAAGGTAAGTTTGTGCACATATTGCACAGAATTGGCATTGGGCTTCTGTGCAAATTTGGCAGACCTGTGCGGGTCAATCTCTAGTCTTTTAAACTGATCCAAGGCATGGATTTCTTGGTGCCGCTCTAAGAGCCGATCTGCTGTTCACACATGGTGCATCAATGTTTCCTGGGCGCCGAACTTTTCCTTCCCAAACAGAGACGTGCCAAACCCCTTCATTTCGTTGCTTTGATGGGAAACGTCGACTTTTTTGTTGCACAATACTTACATACTTACATAAATACTATACCATACTTACCATACCATACTTACATAAATCCTCTGAGTGGTTCGTTTACTTCTCGTGCTGTTCACTCTCACTTTACTAACCTTTTTGAGGACGTGCTTGATGTTTTTCAGGTATCTTCGCAAGTCATTTTGTGTGGCGACTTTAATGCGCATGTTGGAGAGCTGAGTGAAGTGAGTGACGCGCATTCTCGGTTTGTGTTGGACTGCCCTGAGCTCCTTGAGACTAGGAGATGTGCGTGCAAGGGTGTGAACAAGGCAGGCCAGCTGTTGGTTGATCTAGCAGCTGCAACGAGTATGGCCATTTCTACTGGGCGTGTTGTTGGAGATGATGGGCAGCCCTCTTTCACTGGGCATTTTGGTGATAAGAGAAGTAGGCCAGACCATGTGTTGTTGTCTCCGGCTCTGCTCAAAATTGTACAATGTTTTGAGATGAAAGACACGCGTGCCTCAGATCACGCAGGCTTGAGCACTGTGTTTAGAGTGACTGATGAGGGTGGAGAAGGTGTGAATGCTCCACACCATGTGTGCAAAGCTGGAGAGTGTATCAACAAGTTAGTGTTGCGTTGGCAGCAGGATAAGGCCCAAGTTTACGCTGAGCACATTCGGGACAATGCTGAACTGCTGGCTCAATTTGATGAGGCAGAGAGGTCTGGGGATGTAGATAATTGGCGTTTTGTGTGCGTTCTTTGATCATCCAGGCAGCGAGCAGTAGAGCTGTGGGCATGTCAGCCCGAGCAAAGTGTGTTTTTAAACGTGAGCGTAATAGGAAGGGTCCTCTAAACCCTGTGTGGTTCAATGAAGAATGTTGGGAGAAGCGTAGGGCTTTCATTGAGGCAGTGAAGCGTGGTGAAGCCAGGCATGCTTGCAGATTTCTCAAGAGGGAGAGTATGAGGTGCAATCGTAGGATGAAGCGAAGGCACGCGAGACAGTTGCGGAATTTGTTTTTGGACAGGCTATTTCGGAAGGATCCGGCAGTGCACGCTTTACTAAAAAAGCACACCAAGCCTCACACAACCCCTGTGCCTGCTCCAGCTTGGCATGATCACTTACACAAACACTTTAGAGCAAAGAGGACATTTGAAGAGTCTCGCCCATCTGCGAGGGATATGGCTGTGCCACTGGGCCGGCGCAACCTTCCACCTGAGGTCCTTCTCAGGCGGGGCGCGCAGTCTGGGTGGGCTCCTGAGCCAGATGAGTTTGAGATCCCTGATGTATCTGTGTTAGAAGGTTGTTGGGTAGTGAATTTCAGAAGTTGAATGTTGGTGCCTCTTCAGGCTTTGATGCGATCCCGATTCCTTTTCTTAAGCATGCGTGCTTGCCAGTGCAGTGTGGGAATAAAACCAAACAAGTAAATGTGCTGGTGCCTCTGTTGGCTCGTCTTTTTAAAGTGTTGCTGACTGAAAGTAAAGTGCCTGCGTGCTGGAAGGTTGCCAAGTTGAGCCCCATTCACAAAAAAGGGGAAGTGCTGAAACCTGGGAATTATAGGATGATTGCGGTTAGCGGTGTAATGTATAGGATTTATGCTAATGTGCTGAAAAATCTGGTGACAGATTGGTGTATGAAAAAGGGAAAGATTCCGGACACGCAGTTTGGCTTCTTTCCAGGAAGGAGCACTCTGCATCCTCTGTTCATTCTGAGGCACCTCAAGCATGCTGCGAAAAAATTGAAGCCACGGAATTCTTCCAGATTGCACGTTGCTTTCATTGACTTTTCTCAAGCTTATGACACCGTGCCCAGACAGCAGCTTTGGTCTCACTTGCAGCGCAATGCAATGCCGACTCCTCTGCTCAGTGTGATCAGAGACATGTATGATAATGATGAGTACATTCTAATGGATGGTGAGAAAAGGGCGCGCGTGCAGCCATCGAACGGTGTTAAGCAAGGTTGTCCTTTGTCCCCCCTTCTTTTCTCTCTGTACATCAATGATATGGGCAGAGAGATAAGTGAGGGCATTGAGGGTGCTGTGACTGGTGATAGAGTGAATGGTGTGTCCCACATGATGTACGCTGATGACCTTGGATTAACTACGAATGACCCTGGTGAAATGCAGAAGATGCTGGACAGACTCCGTGTGTATGCCCAGAGAAAAGGGTTGACTGTAAACACAGCTAAGTCTGAGGTGGTGCACTTCAACAGTACGTCTGTCTCTCCTCTGCAGAATCCTTTTACGTATGATGGAGTGGTCCTTCCAGAGAAGGACAGGTTCAAATATTTGGGAGTGCTGTTGGATAAAAAGATGGATTTAAAGGTAGCTGAGGAGCATGCGGTGCGGCCTTATATGGCTGCACAGAGAAGGATTTCGGAGTTTGCCAAGGGTCATGACCTGAAAAACAGGCCTCATGCTATGCTCTGGTTATCTAAGGTGTATGGCATTCCTGCTGGGATGTATGCGTGCCAGGTGTGGGGAACTCATTACTTGAGAGAAGGCAGTGAGTTTGATAGTCAATTGCAGAAAAGACATCTGTGTTCCTTGAGGCGCATTCTTGGAGTAAAGAACAGTACTACAAATTGGCCGGTGTTGAGAGAGTGTGGCCAGGAGCCTCTGCAGTTCTTCTGGTTCCGTGCCTCCATCAAGTTTTTTAATAGCATGCTTGACTCCAATAGTGAAGTTTTGCGTCGTGTGCTGAGGGCTGATTTAAGTCTGGCTTCTTTTGATTCCTCTTGCTGGGCTGCTGAAGTCTCTAATGCTTTTGGTGGGATGCGGAATGGTGATTCGTTCAAACAGAACATGCTGAGAGCTGAGAAAATCCCCATGCAAGAGTTCATTGGTGATTTGCGATACAGACAGCAGAAAGTGTGGAGAGGGGCCGATGTTTTTTGTCCTCGTGCAGTTAACAAGAAGGCAGTGACGTACCATAAGTGGTGTGGGAATTCTGAGAGTGGTCCCAGAGGTGCTCCTTTTTGTATCCCCTCGTATCTGTTCAAGGATTTGGACAAGCATGTTTTGAGAAACATTAGCAGATTTAGATTGCGTGCTCATCACTTGAGAGTGGAGTCTGGTAAATGGCTTGGGGGTTCAAGTATCTGTGATAAGTGTGAGTGTGGGGAAGTCCAGGATGAAAAACATGTGCTTTTCTTTTGCAAATGTACTGAGGTGCGTGAGCTACGCACGAGATACAAGGACCTTTTTGAGGAGATGTTTAAGACTTTGCGTGTGTTTGCTCCGCCTTCAAACGCTGACTTTATTCCATTCTTGGCTTGCCATCATACTATCACTGATTCTGAGATCAATGCTTTCCTAAACCAAGACTCATACAGACTTCTTAGATTTGTGTCAGACTTAGTCTCAATTTTTGATTCCTCTTGCTGGGCTGCTGAAGTCTCTAATGCTTTTGGTGGGATGCGGAATGGTGATTCGTTCAAACAGAACATGCTGAGAGCTGAGAAAATCCCCATGCAAGAGTTCATTGGTGATTTGCGATACAGACAGCAGAAAGTGTGGAGAGGGGCCGATGTTTTTTGTCCTCGTGCAGTTAACAAGAAGGTAGTGACGTACCATAAGTGGTGTGGGAATTCTGAGAGTGGTCCCAGAGGTGCTCCTTTTTGTATCCCCTCGTATCTGTTCAAGGATTTGGACAAGCATGTTTTGAGAAACATTAGCAGATTTAGATTGTGTGCTCATCACTTGAGAGTGGAGTCTGGTAAATGGCTTGGGGGTTCAAGTATCTGTGATAAGTGTGAGTGTGGGGAAGTCCAGGATGAAAAACATGTGCTTTTCTTTTGCAAATGTACTGAGGTGCGCGAGCTACGCACGAGATACAAGGACCTTTTTGAGGAGATGTTTAAGACTTTGCGTGTGTTTGCTCCGCCTTCAAACGCTGACTTTATTCCATTCTTGGCTTGCCATCATACTATCACTGATTCTGAAATCAATGCTTTCATAAACCAAGACTCATACAGACTTCTTAGATTTGTGTCAGACTTGGTCTCAATTTTTGATACTGGTTGAGCTTGTTTCACCAGCTGCCATCAGCCAGAGTCTCGGGCTGTAGGCCACCATTGTAAACCCTTGTAAACCCTTGTCTCAATTTTTGAAACTGGTTGAGCTTGTTTCACCAGCTGCCATCAGCCAGAGTCTCGGGCTGTAGGCCACCATTGTAAACCCCTTGTAAACCCCTTGTTGCACCTGTCTGCCTATTCCTACACACAAATGACACATATTTTTTCTGATTGGTTTTTGGCTGAAGGTCTCCCTGTGTAATTACATCTAATCTTATTGGCTTAATTTGCTCAATAGGCTGAGCAGCCAAACTTACTGGCTGAAGGCTGAATCCATTTACACAAGTTCAGTTTGGTTTGGTTACAGGCACCTTTTGCTTCAGCTAAGCTGCCCTTGTAGGCAGGTACAGCTATGTAACCCTATCCTATCCTACCCCGAAGGCTGAATTCCAATGTAAACCTTGTATCAAGGCATGGGCAGTGTAGATAGTCAAACCCACAACCAGGAGGACTGTGTGAAGATCGGTCTTGGCACCGTGAAGTTGTTTGCACAGTCCACTGAACTATTGCCGTGAGGCTTCTAGCTGGGCACCAGGCCTCGCATCTTTACACATGTTTCCACTCAGGC
This sequence comes from Dunaliella primolecta, assembly GCA_914767535.2. Taxonomy (NCBI): domain Eukaryota; kingdom Viridiplantae; phylum Chlorophyta; class Chlorophyceae; order Chlamydomonadales; family Dunaliellaceae; genus Dunaliella; species Dunaliella primolecta. Next base: position 883,278 of record OU611752.1, read on the forward strand.
CTCGCTAGGCATGTTTCCACTCAGGTCTAGCTATGTGTACCCAAAACTAGGGTTGCCGTGAGGCTTCTAGCTGGGCACCAGGCCTCGCATCTTTACACATGTTTCCACTCAGCAGCCCTCGAAGGCAAACATGTCATTGTAAACTTTTCAAATCCCTACCTCAAAAACCTGAAATATGGTCGAACAAAATTGCAGGCATTATTACAGAGGCACATAATGCAGGCAAATGGAAGTGTGTTTGCCCAGCAGCATCGCATCCCAAGAAAAAGGAGGCTCTCATCAAGCTTGAAGGGAAGCTGCCTGATCCCCTGGTGCCTGTACAAAGAGCTATGTGTACCCAAAACTAGGGTTGGGGACAACTATCAGACGTCACTGCCTGGGACAAAAAAATTTGGTTGCAAATACTTCATCGCAGGACGGCTGGCACCAGGTCCGTTTAGGAGGTGCTTGCACTCAATCAGGTATACCTGCTCCAAGCGAGGCTAAGGGAATGGTTCAATGACTGTACCTCAACCGGGGCAGCTTCACTGGAGCAAAATGTTTTCAGCTGAATTTTGGCAATCGTCATAAGCAGCAGCAGTGGCAGAACCGGGCACTGAGCCAAAAATGCAGCACATTCCTGCCGCATAGTGTAGAGTAATGTCATCATCCTTGCCTCGCCAATCCACCACAGGCTCCTCCTTCTCATGGCGCCCTCACCATTTTGACAATCTTGTGGCGCCACAACAAATGACCATGGTGCCTCCTAATGACCACCAAAACCCATCTTTCCCGACCATTCTCACTCTCACTTGGGGTCTCTGTAGACATCTATTCACTGTGGGACAAAGATCAATCAACTCATCTACATCGCATCCAGCTGCAGCCTGTTCTCTCGACTGCCAAATGTAGTTTAACATGCAAATACATTGCTGTCTCGGTATGAAAAGAGACAAGACACCATGGAAGCACAGCACAGACCAACGCACGCACACAAGTGCACCCTTTCAACACACATAAACACACAGGTAACAGCAGCATGAGCCTGCACATGCACAAGGCATTTTCTGTACAAAAACAAAGTGATGGGGAGCAAAGGCTGAAATTCAGGCAAAGGCCAGGGACCAGTATGCATGAGCGGCGGCACAGCACAGCACAGCGCAGGCGGACTCATGAAGCACCAACACACGAGGCTCCAAACCCTTCAACCCCCAGACATACCCCTCACATCTTCAAGTCGGGTGTCCCCTGGAAACCATCTGACAAACACATACAAAGGACAGTACTTGGGACAGTGTCCTCTACCACAGAGGTGCTCTAGGAACGCTTTCCCATTTCTGCGCGGACTCGTGTGTTTCTCACTCAGCAAATACATCAGCAAACAATTTACAGCTGCCCTGCTGTGGCGGAGCGAAAGCAGGGGGGAAATACCTTGAAACAGACGGCGCTGGGCCAATGCTCCACCCCATCGAACACTTCCAGGCAGGCCAAGTCAAACACAAACATGCTGGTGATTTCATCCACACAAAGCAGCAGGTGATTACATTCCCGCAAAGCAGCAGGGGTGCTGCAGCAGGCAGCTTCATGCACTTGCGGGTCAAACACAAACACACAGGTGATTACGTCCACACGAAGCAGCAGGGGTGCTGCAGCAGGCAGCTTCAAGCACTTGCGGGCTGATCATGCATGGGCAACATGCATCTAGTGACACATGCATTGCTATAATGTACACCCTACACTACTTCTCTGCATCCTCCTTGCTATGTTACATCGATCTATGTACCCCTAAAATACACACCAGGACTTGCAGCAGACCCCCCAACCCAGCCCTCCTGACCATTCTCCAGCTTACACCCTGCATCTGTGACAAACCTCCAGGCAGCAGCTACGTCTTGTGAAGCTGGCTTTATCTCTACATGCTGCCATTTCGCAACAGGGAAAGGACAGGCACACATGCTTCCCCCCCTCTATTGAAACGTGGCCATGGGACGGGGTGGATACCGGACAGTGCTGCTGCCAGCTCTGGAGAGCACGCGGACAACGCCTTCTCAAAAATTGGCCATGGACAGCTTGGCATGCTCCATCTTGCGCGGCTCCACATATTGCCTGCGCATGAATGCAAGGGGGCAACATTTGTGAATGTCTTCCCAAGGTGGAGGAGGAGCCTCCCAATTGGGTGAAGCGAGGATCACCCTGGATGGGCTAGGAGATCCTCTTAGGTGCTCCAAGGTGAACAAATAAATGCAAACAAAATAAAAAAGTTGCCTTTTAAGGCGAGAGCCTAACAGGTGAGACAAGTTGAAAGGTCCTTCAAGGTCCTGAGGTCAGCTTGGATGAGCCAGTATTTGCAAGTCGCTGCGAGGTCCTTCAAGCCCAATCAAGGGGCTTCAGTGGTCCTCCACTAGGCATGAGTCATTCCAGCTCATCCATTGGTATTCCAAGCTCCATACTCACGAGGCACCTTTTGGATGGGCTGAAAGGTTTGCAAGGCTTGCAAGGGTAATGCCTTCAAGGTGATGCAGGAGGGCAAGCAAACCCTTGCATGCACACACACACACACATACAGAGACGCACGCGGGCACGCACGTTCCCCTCTCAGTTCAGCACTTTTTCTGGGACTCTGGAGACACGCCGTGCCTGCTGCTCTCTGCGTCCTGCGGCTGCTTGCACTCGCACGCAAACACGCATGCACGCATTCACACCTTTCAGCACTTTTTCTGGGACTCTGAAGACACGCCATGCTGGCTGCTCTCTGCGTCCTGCTGCTGCTTGTGCAGCTGCTCCACCAGTTTGAGGTACTCATCCCGCAACCGCGCTGCCTCCTCAAAGCGCATGTCTGCCAGCGCCGCTTCCATGGCCACCACCTGCATCACCAGAATATCCCACACTCAGTGTTGTCGATTCCTTCCTTGAAACCACCCCTCAGCAAATCAGCCTCCTCAAAGCGCTGCTCCTGTGGCCACAACCCGCACTAGCTCCACTGCCAGCACTAATTCCTTTTCTCCACATATCCACTAAACCCTAAACCCACCATCATGACTTGGGAGTGGAAGGGCATGCCATGCACATGGCAGCACAACTTTTGCCACTGACTTGGGAGTGGAAGGGCATGCCATGCACATGGCAGCACAACTTTTGCCACTGACTTGGGAGTGGAAGGGCATGCCATGCACATGGCAGCACAACTTTTGCCACTGACTTGGGAGTGGAAGGGCATGCCATGCACATGGCAGCACAACTTTTGCCACTGACTTGGGAGTGGAAGGGCATGCCATGCACATGGCAGCACAAGTTTTACCACTGACTTGGGAGTGGAAGGGCATGCCATGCACATGGCAGCACAAGTTTTGCCACTGACTTGGGAGTGGAAGGGCATGCCATGCACATGGCAGCACAACTTTTGCCACTGACTTGGGAGTGGAAGGGCATGCCATGCACATGGCAGCACAACTTTTGCCACTGACTTGGGAGTGGAAGGGCATGCCATGCACATGGCAGCACAACTTTTGCCACTGGCTTGGGAGTGGAAGGGCATGCCATGCACATGGCAGCACAACTTTTGCCACTGACTTGGGACTGGAAGGGCATGCCATGCACATGGCAGCACAACTTTTGCCACTGACTTAGGAGTGGAAGGGCATGCCATGCACATGGCAGCACAATTTTTGCCACTGACTTGGGAGTGGAAGGGCATGCCATGCACATGGCAGCACAACTTTTGCCACTGACTTGGGAGTGGAAGGGCATGCCTTGTACATGGCAGCACAACTTTTGCCACTGACTTGGGAGTGGAAGGGCATGCCTTGTACATGGCAGCACAACTTTTGGCACTGACTTGGGAGTGGAAGGGCATGCCATGCACATGCCAGCACAACTTTTGCCACCGCCAGCACCACCCCATCCACCATCGATGCTTCAGAAATTGCACTTCCAGTGGGACGGAGAAAGTGACTTGGCGAGCCAAGAAAGGAACTTTCCAGCCTAAGCACTTAATGGACTGCTGGTCTTTCCTCCAGCCTACCCCTCTAGGAGTGAAATTTTGCAGACGAGAAGACCAATTTTAGGTGCACCAAAATATTGCAGAAGAGAACAGGAAATCACTTTCAATTCACCAATCTGGCCCACAGGAAAAGTCGTCAAGGAGTATATGAAGACAAGCAGTCACCAGCAGAAGTGGACAGAGTACAAATAGCACGAGGACAAGCAGCTTACAAGCAGGTTCCACCACGACTCAAAAACAAAACTAGGCGCAGAAAAGCAACTGAGTTCATGCCTTCCTCAAGCCGCTTATCAGCCGTGGACTTCCACATCCTTCTCTTTTGGACGAAAAATAACATGCACAAGTAAGCCTGTATCGCACGAAAATATGCCCCCGTTCCTAAGAGCTTGTTCTTTTACCCACATGCCTAAGGCCCGCAGCGACGCTGCAGGCCTTGTGCTCCTGATGGACTAGGCACACAACAAAGAACTGCACCTTCTCAACAAAGTCTCTTCTTAAAAACCTCTATGATTGCCACATGTGGCAGCACTCAAAGCAAAAGCAAGGACATACAGCTAGGCAGAAACTTCTCTGTCCCTTTGAACCCCTGCCACAGCACTGCCATGCCACGTCCTACTGGAGAGGCGTGCTCACAGCCACGGCCGGAAAAGCAGGCAAGGCCAATTCCTTAGATCTACTCCTGATGTGGCATATTCTGGCATATTTTGTAACAGTTATCTTCATCACCATCATTAGTAAAATTACATTATTAATGTTTGCCATATAGTATAGTAACAACCTATGAAGTCAGCCAACCCAACAGATGAAACTCAAGCCAAGCATCAGGGTGTGCATATGGTACCCCAACAGAGCAAGGCGCACACAGCACGCATCAGGCCAGGGTTGTATCCTTCGCCAACCTCTGAATTGGCAAGTCCCCAACTTCTTTGCATTGTTGGCAAATCTTCAACCTGCAGTGCGACGACATTTTCAAGCCCTTTGCAAAAAAACGGGCACGCACCAGGCGCAGGGGTTGGCTGTGAAGCTTCATGTCAGTGAGGCGCGCCTTGAATTCGTTGGCATCCTCAAAGCGCTGCTGCTGCACGGCCAGGTCCATCTGCAGCTGCAGCATGATGCATGGGTCCTGCAAAAAGCGTGTGTGTGCATGCGTTTGTACCATGTGTATGTGTGTGTATGTGTGTGTGCGCGCGCGACAGGGAGTTTGAATGTCTTGTGAAGCCATGGCCATAAGCGCAGGCACAACGGTGATTACGGTACAGATGGTGATGCCTATAACAGACACAATGGTGACGTACTGTACAGTACAGATGCAGAAGTCTGGGGCACGAGGCATGAGTCACAAACAGGGAACATGCACATGGCCTTATTTCTCGTCTGTATGTATGCTATGTGCATGTGTATATGATATATGTATGTATATATAAATACGATGGGCATCTGTGCATTGAACCTCAGTTCTACGCAGCACACCAGAAGACCTGGCGCAGAGAATGAGCAGAGGGCGGGGAGAAGCCAGCTGCTTACGTTACGAAAGATGCTGCCACGTGCTATCCAAAAATCTACATTGAAGGCAAGCATGCCTGACCTTTCAGCAAAGGAGGGCTTTTAACACACACCCACAAGCCCACACAAAGCCGCGTGCTCACCTCAAAATGTGCCAGCGTCTCTCGCACGCTGCGCTCGATATCGTTCTGGGCGCTGGGATTCAGGATGGAGGCAGCAAAGTCGGACAGCACCTTCTCGGGCTCAATGGCAGTCAGGGCCACCTTCTCGCTGACATACATGGGGGCCTGCAATTTCACAAACAGCGCATTTCGCCAAATATGGGGACCTGCACCTGTTCACTGACATACACGGGGGCCTGCAATGTCATGACAATTCACTCAATATGAATGGGAACCTCTGTTATGGTGGTCAGGGCCACCTCTTCCCTGGCATGTGTGGGCCCATGTGTGTTAAGCCAGCCAGCATGCAATGCCATAAGTGATGCGTTTTGTTAAACATGAGGAGTGACCGGCATTTCGGCTGTCAGGGCCAACCATTCAGCAATATTCGTGGACACATTTACGTTTGGCCAACAAGCATGCACTGTCATAAGCAGTGCGCTTTGCAGTATCGAGGGATCCTGCATTATGGCTGTCAGGGTCACCTTTTCCGCGGACAAACATGGGGGCCTGCATGCCCGAAAATCTGCAAGCGCTGCATTTCCATTCATATACATGGAGATATACGCACATGCGCAAATTTGCGGGTGCAGGTTTGCCACCTCTAAAATACGTCCGAGGGCCCTGTGTGTGCAAGATACAGATTCCTGCAGCGGTGTTCCAGCTGGACATCCTGCCCTTATGAAACGCATACGACAAACGCATGTTCTCATTTTGTGAGGGTGGGGAGCTCCTGGCTGCTGGGATGAAGCAAGCCCAAGCATCTGCCTGCTCCTACTTGGAATTTTAGCACCAGCAAGAGAGCTTAAACGATTGGCAAGATTGACACCAACAACGCCGAGCAACCTCACCCCTGCGCGGATTGCAAAATTGATGGCATCAGATGGGCGGGCATCCACGTCCACTTCATCTCCCTGGGGCTTGCCTTGGGCATCCACGCGCGCCATAAACACACGAGCATAGTAACTGCATGCATGCGCAGGAGCAGAGTGCGCGCAGTGGGATGCATGAGGTAGGCTGGCTACTCATGCAAGAGTGGATCACGCTCGACACCAGAGAACTCAATTTGAAGTTGAGTTCAAAGCAGCCAAAGGCTGGATGAATTCAGGATAATTCACCTGGGAGGGAAAAGAGCCTCCTTCAAGGAATGCATTTCTTTCATCTCCGCATTTTTCATCACTGCATGACACCATGCACATCATGAGCAGCACAAGAAGCCTACCACGGACAGCCAGGCTGCCCTGCTTGGCACAACTCACATAAGCAGCATACAATGCTGGTTGACTTCCTATGGTCACTCTAAAGGACCTACCCAGAGCGTCTCTTCAATCCACCTCACAAGCTTTCTTCAAGCACTTAGAAAAGAGTTTGCTCATCAAATGAAGCAGGGATGAGTGTCCAAGCACCTTCTTTCTTCAAACAAGCAGACAAGCCAGGTATTCCTTCGCAAGCAACTGAAAAGAAGCAAGACCACATTTAGTGTGGCGGGCCACGTTCACACAACTTCCCATACCAACACTACGTCATGCGCACGCACACACCTCCCATGCACACACCCTTGTACAAAAGCATCGCAAGCATCGCTCACGTGTTCTGGACGATGTCAGTGATGACGATGCGCGTGATGGTGAAGCCGAGTGCGCCGATGATGTTCTTTGCCACATCGTGCGTCAGCGGCCGGATCCTCGTGCTCTTCATGATCTCCATTTGCAGTGCACGGCTCTCTTGCTCGCCTGTATGAACACAGGGGTCAACACGAGGATGACACCCAGAACTGTGTTCTCACAACCAAAGTGCACAAATCTATCGGTTGTGCTCATGCGCTCCATCTATGGTGCACGCTGCCCTTGTTGCTCTGCCTGCTTGCTGAAGGGGACATAGGATGAATGGGACACATGGCTACTAGGGGGGGGGGGGGGGGCTTTCCCGAATGGTTGCCATCCGGGGAGGGCGTTGAGAGAGTGGGAGTTGGGCAGTGGTTGCGAATAGTGGAGCCACAGGTCAAATTCAGGCACAACCAACATTACGTCTTTTGTTGCGTTTTATGTGGTGGTCTTTCTGAGGGATCAATGGGATCCAGCGTGCAGTTCTCCACCTGCATTTGCTCATCGGTAAACGACAAGTACAGTATGGAACCAACCATGCGGCATGTGGTGTGCATGCATGCGTGACTCAAGTTGAGATGCCTGCAATACATAGTAGGTCCCTTGCTTGCAAGGTGACAGGCACTGGGCACTGGGCAAAATATGTTTCAGCATGAAGAGGCACTGAGCAAGGTGTCCAGCTTGCCATGAGGGGGCACAAGCACAGGTGGTCAGCGCACGCCGGGATGGATGTGCGCGATCAAGGGCTCAACCATCACCACAACCCAGTGGGTGAGACATGCAAGCAAGAGCCTCAATTTCCAGCACAAAGAGCAGCGTGGCAGCGTGGCAGGGGAATGCGCCATTGCGCGCATACTTAAATTCTATAATTTTAAAGAGGCAGGCGTGCCACTGGGAGCTGGAGCAGGGCGTGAGTGTGTTCGAACCATGCCTTTGTGTTCCTCTCGGCCACTTGGGCACTGTGGGCTTTGATTTGAAGTGCAGTGCCTGCTACTTCCATGTAGGCAACTGCAGCCACATCCTCCCTGCCCTCACCCGGATCCGCTGCAATCTGTTCAGCGTTGTCCCTGTCACAATGGACAACACATAACAGATTGCAGCGGATCCGGGAGAGGGCTCCGCCGCTCATCTTGTCACCATCAACTTGCCCGGCATGGTTAAACACAGGCATGGTCAAACACCTTCATTGCATGCCCGGCAGCGTAGGTTAGCGAAGAACAGTGCCCTTTATTTCCCTTGCGCTGTCAGTAACAGTGCAAGCAAATAAGCACTGTTACAGACAGTGCAAGAGACAGAGAGGACAGCAATTGGTGATCTTGCAGAAGGAGGGTACCTCTAAGCATAGCAGCGTTGAGAATGCAACCTGGATCCCCATGATGCCCATGGATGAAGAAAAATACAAGTGCATGTTCATTTGTCACGACTCGAGCTACTCACATTGACTGGTCAAATTAGAAAGCTCCAATTGCATTCAAAACACCTGGGGAATGATTGTTTTTTTTGCACCTGTGGCAGCCACTCACCTATGTGCACAGGGAGCACCAAGGAGGAGGAGCCTTGAAGGGCCAGGAACACGATGGCGTTCCCACTGCTGCCGCTCTGCTGGATCGTCTGAACAAACACCCTCACATCCTGCGCGCGTTTCACAGAAGTGTTAGGATGAGCAAGTCCTCCTCAAGCTCAGCCTATCAAGAGCAGCAGCCTTTAAAAAGTAGGGCAGCTAGGAGAGAGCAGGAGGCTCTTAGCCAGTGATTGTGCCAGTCATGTCGCTGCTTCCCGCAGGTCCTGCTTCCCATTTTGGATAGCTGGACCATGTGCAAGGGCATGCAGACTCGTGGCAAGAGCAGGGCTGCCAGGTACAGATGATGCCACGCCTAGAGAGCAGCCAGGCCCAGCAAAGACAGGTGAAGGGCAGGAGAAGGCGTGTGTGTGCAGTGCACAATCTTGAGACAGGCATACTTCAGGAAGGACAGGTGCTGCAGACTGAGCCAGCATTCCCCCGGACCGGTTCCTCCTCCGCACAGCGCACAGAGCAAACATGTGCACTGGCGCCAAGCAAGGGCACATTCAGATGTGATACGGAATCCCATGAAACGCGTTTTGTGCTGTGTCAGGGCCCCGGGACGATTGCCCTTCCTTCCTCGCACGCACCGATGTCTCCCCGCCCTTGGAAGAGGGCGAGGAGGATGCCCGGACCACGCGACACCGCCTTCTGCTGGATGTGCACGGCCTCAGCGGGCCGGACAACCAAAACCCTTGTTGTCCTTGTTTGTCGACGAGGGCCGAGGAAGCGGGGAGGCATCCGACACCGCGAAAATTGCACGAGCCTCCTTTAATGACGCATGAGGGGGGACACACCGGGGAGGGGTGCGTGCATTGCGCGGGCAGCAGCGTAGCAGCGCTGTTAATGGCCAGCATTGTTGCTACAGATGAATCCTTCCTTTCCCTGAGTTTTTCAATTTTGATTGTTGTCGGTTCGAAACAAAAATCTCAACTGCCGAATGAAGGTCAAAAAAGGCACACATAACAGGCAATTCGGTTTTGCAAAATGTTTGAGAAATTACCTCGTATTTTGCAGTGCCGGTGAACTCGATTGAGGGTGACACAAACAAGGATGAGGGAGGTGCTCTTAACCATCACAATAGATGGGCTTACAAGCCAGGTGTGAGCTGAGCAGCCCCATTTGCTTGCACAAGAATTGAGCGTGTGCATTGCTTCCATTAAGCACACTCAAGTGCACAAGCGCTGGCACACATACACGCACACGCTCACACGCATACACGCGCGCAAATACACACACACACGCACACGCACACACACACACACACGCACACACACACACGCACACACACACACGCACACACACACACACGCACGCACACACACACACACACTTGCATGGACGCACGCAGGACTACTATGCTGCCATCTACGCCACACCGACCCCTTTCCAGCAATTCCATAAGGTGATGTTGTACTTGCGCTCATTGTCATGGCCGTCTCTTCAGGAGCGTAAGCCGTCTTCACACATCCACCATTTCAGGATGTTACAAAAGACCCAGCAGCACAAGTGGGACAGTGGACAGCCGGCGCCACTGCCCATGAAGTTTTGCGGACTTGCCAATTTTCCATGACTCTTGCTGTGCCACAGATGATAAAAAAAGCAATTGGTATGTGGCAAGTTGGTGACACATTGTGAATGAGTGCCTCACTTAAAATTACAGCATTTCACGACACCAACATGAACATCTTTTTAGCTTGCATTTCAACAACACCAACATGAACAACCTTCTCAGCATGCATTCAATTCTGCTCAAAGTAGCTTCTTTCTTATGCACATGATAATCGTAGTTTGATTCAGAATTTGGGCGTATTGAGAAATAAAACTTGAGATGGATCCTGTCAACTCTTGCATGTAACCTACCAGATGTTTATGCTTGAAATGCGGCAAAATAGACCCATTGAAGTGTTGCTGAAGAGGAATGGAAATACAGGCTACGATATGCAAGCGTTTTGTCTTACACTTTCATCTCAAGGTATTTGAGATCTTTTAAGTGCAATTTGCCAGTATTAATAAAAAGCATGCAAATATCCGTGGCAAATTTACCTACGGAAGCAAATGAAGAAAAGATGCACGAGGCGCACTGCTGCAATCTCTACTGCGAATGTGTAGGCTCAAAGATGTCACCCCCTACACGTTTGCATGGCATGTGCCGCTTGTAAACTGAAAGCAGGCATCGCATCGTGATGCTGCCCCAGGAGTGGATGCAATCTCTGTTACAGAGACGCAACGATTAACATGGCACGGCACGGGGGGCGGCTTCACGATCACTTCAGAGCCAAGTTTGAATGTGAGTGTCTTTGGCACCGATGAGCTTTGTGAGGGCACTGCCATACTGTTTGATGTGTGCCAGCTTAGTTCACACATTGAGGAAAAGAGTGCAAGCAGCATGTGTGGGACACTGAGGGCTTCATGTTGTTTTTTCAATTGCTCCTAAGAAAAATTGTGTGGGATAAGCTGCATATTCCAAGTGCGACACATCTGCAGCCTGAACAAGCTATACTCCTGCTTTTGTGCAGTTCCCTGGGAGCCAGAAGTTCGTGACCAAGGGCGAAATCATTGTGTCGAACATTCAAGGGGGATGCCAGGTGAGCCTCCCTCATTAAGTGTATGTACTCAAGAAGTGCAAATATGAAGGTGAGAGGAAAGTATGACGGACAAGTTTAGCCCTCTGAAACTTAACGCCTTTACGTAGGTCTGCTGCTACTCTGTGTGGCGTTGCTCTCTTTTTTTGTGTGCTGGAGTCTCTTCCTGCCCTGCTACCTCAAGGCTTCATTCACCTTCGCTTGCCTCACTGCTTGTACTTTCCTCTGTATTCCTCAAATCTTCTTGTTTCTTTCCGCTTTGTTGTCTCCCTCTATACAAGCCTTGTAACAGGCCTGTGCACCCCTGCTCTCGTCATCCTGCGTGCTGTTGTGCTGCTTGCTTCACACATTGCATGCGCAGGAAGGCGTTGCAGCTGTGCTCTTTCAGCCCATGCTGCATGTTTTCTATCATCACGCCATTGTCATCACCATCATCATCACTATCATCATCATCATCGTCATCATCATCATCATCATCATCATCATCGGCCCATGTTGCACTTATCATCGGCCCAGGCTGCACTTTTCCATCTGATGCCATGCCATGCAGAATGCCATGCCATCTGATGCCATGCCATCTGATGCCATGCCATGCAAAATGCCTGACCATCCCGTCCCCCCATCATCTGATGCCGGATGCCATGCCGTACATTACCCCATCATCTGATGCCGGATGCCATAATTGTAAATGACCCCATCATCTGATGCCAAATGCCGTGCCGTGAAACTCCCTGTCATCTGATGCCGTGCCTGCCATACTCTATCGCGGTTCTGCTTCAGCTGGTGGCTGTTGTGAGTGTGGCCTCCCTCTGAACGTCTCTTGCCACATTGCACGTATGGTACTGCCAACCGCTCTCCTGCGATGGGACCATATGGTTTCCGACTGCAATGCAGCATGTGCTTACTCTGCGGTGCATCTTAACGCTTCTGGTGCTCCTGCCGCCCTTCACTGCAATATGTGGCATGAGCTCTGAAGCGTGTCATACTCTATGACTCATGCGCTTCTGGCTGCCCTCTTCTGCCCTCTTGCTCCCTATGGTGTCTCCCTGCACTGTCTACTGCTGCATTGTGGCTGCTTTTCTGAAAGCCTGCACTGCTGACATTGTCAACCTCTCTCGTTTCCTGTTCTGCTCTGCTCTTCCTGCTCTGCTGCTGTCTGTGCCTCAGCCTCTTTTTCCTGCTCTGCTCACACAGGCATGCTTTGGTGTCATGTGCATTGTCCTGCTCTGTTCCCAATCCATAGGCGCTCCTTTACCTCGACCACACAATCTCCACGTTGTTGGGATGTGGCTGCAGGTATCGTGCACGATGTTCTGCTCTGCTTCCATGCCATGGCCGGTAAGCTGGTGCGATGCTTGAGTGACAGCGCCATGTCGTAATGAAGCTTTCATGGTGCAGGATCTAAGAGGGACTGGGTGACTCTGCAACCCTATTGTGCCACTTTGGGGACGCCGTTGCCTTCAACTCACCTTGGCATTCCAGATGAGTCCTTATGGCTTCACCCTCAGGGTGTGGTGTTCACCCTCAGGCCCTGGGTCCATATTACCATACTTTTATATACTTGCCATACTATTACCATATGATCAGATACCACTGTGTATTCTCCAATTCTATTGGCAATAGTATTGACTGATAAAAATTGTGAAGCATGGGTGCCACGCACGGAGCCTAGGAAAAGCTGTGTATTTATAGCACGAGCCTTGATTGGGAAATGTACCTTCTGACGAGATGGGGCCCGGGTGGCCGGGAGGGTGGCAATATCGCGGGTGACCCGCCCCGAATGGTACTGGACGAGTTCTGTAGGATTCTAGGTACATAACCTGGGATCAAGCCCTGTCAATCAGCCCATGTCGTGCAAAATGGTTGAGGGTGAGGGTCTGTGTGCATGGACTACAGGCCTATGGCAAAGTGATTGAGGGTGAGGGTAGGATAAGGTATTGAGGGTCTGGTTGCATGGACAACAAGCCTCTGGAGCAAAGTGATTGAAGGTAGGGTAAGGGATTGAGGGTCTGGTTGCACGGACAACAGGCCTCTGGAGCCCCAGATGGATAAGTGTGGGCTGTGTGGTTGTGAGAACGAAGGTGCAGCGTGTGTGCAAAGATGCAAAGGTGCAACTTGAACTTCCAGAAAATGACAGCGTATGATGTTCAAGCGAGAAGTCAATGTGGGAAGTCAGTATGATTTGAGGACATGTAAGCCACAGTTGTGGGTGCCTGGTAGTCCAAGAGTTGAAGCGCAGAAGCATTCACAAGCCGTTACTGGCCTGGACTTCTGTGGTTAGGCTGGAGTGAATGCCCAGGTAAATGCAGAGGTTGTAGACGAGCAGATCGGCTCCCTTTTTCGTCTTTGCCGCAGCATTGCCATAGCACCCAAGGGGGCTAGGGGGGGAAGGGGTGGCGCGCATGTCATTCACAGCATCTGTAGAAAAGAAATTAAAGAGGATTGATATGGGGCAAACAAGGCTTCCTGCCCTTGAAACCGGGCGACAATTAGAGCTGATTTCCAATTTGCCAAGCAAACCAACTTTTTCATTTTGGCACAAAAATATGATGCATGGGCCCATAGGAATCTGCCATAAAATCAGGAAAAAACAAGAGGCTGAACTGCACTAGGAGACCCAAATATGTCCACACTTTTCTGCATTAATGTGTCTCCATCCAATGTGTCCCTGCACATTTCTACATCATCAGTGATTCTACATTTAATGAGAAGCCTTAAGGGAAAGCGGCGTGTGCATCGACCATTCACACGCAGATGCAAAGTTCTGTCGAGCAAGCGATGGCGAGTGAAGCCGAGGTATGCAGCTGAGTATGGCCAACGGTTGAAGCAATGGGATGGCATCATCATTGTGAAGAGAGAAAGAGGGAGGTGTTGCGCAAATGCAAAAACATGTTGAGCAAGTGATGGGGAGTGAAGCTGCGTGTTGTTTGGTTCTGGGTAAAGGTTGTAGAGGCAAAGCTGCCCTTGGGGCATCAGTCCGGTTCTTGATGTTTCAAAGACATTTCTTTGATGTGCCATTTTTAGGCATGAAATTAGAGAAGCGGTTAGATTCCACTTTTTCATGGTATAACTCTATTCGTGTGTATCGTGTGGTTACGTATGCCCCCTCTTCACTTAAGTGTAAGCCCATCTTTGTATTGTGATGATATTTGTCCTGCTTTATCCCCATGCTTCCTCTCTGGTAGGCAGCCAAGCAACCTGCTGTACACTGCTGCCTGCTCACAAATGTTCATGATGCTCACAAATGTTCCTGCTGCTGCTGCCGCTGCTGCTGCTGCTGCTGCTGCTGCTGCTGCTGAATTCCCTTCTCTCTGCTGCTCCTGCTGCAGAAATCTTTGAATGGCTTCCTCTCCTTCTGCCAAGGCCTGTGTGAGGCAAGCAAGGCCGCCCGCCTGCAATCCCCACCCACGCTCCCACAACAGCCCCAGCCAGCAGCACCGCTGCCGTCTGTGCCCATCGTCCCTGCAGCAGCACTTGCAGCTGTCCCTTTTGCAGCCCCGCAGCCTGCCCAGGTGCCTGTGCCAGCAAGGGAGGACTCCCTGCTGGACGTGGCATCTACAATTGGAGACATGTACTACGATGCTGACCAGACGGGGGCCATGCTACAGGTGGGGCTTTGAATGAGGTGTCATGCCTTGCTCCTTTTGCGCACTTCCAGTTCCTTGTGGTAGCGTGGATGGCTGGCATGGGGGTTTTCAATGAGCTGTTTGCATGGAGGCAGTGGGTTTATGGCCCACACATCATCTGCATCAGTTCATCAGTCACGCTCTGCGCCACTGCTGCAGAGGGATGAGGGATTCTGCCCCTGTAAACAGAAGAGGTTTGACACACTGCTGTGGCAGGACAACAATGGGCTGAGTGTCCAGATGGCTCACTCATCCTCCGCATCAGTGATGCTTTGCGTGTTTGCTTGCATGAGGAGGAATCTGCATGGCCTCTCCGCCCGCCTCCCTTGCTTGCCGCACGTCGCCTTTTGGGAGGGGATGCAGCGGCAGCCAGTGCCTTTGTCCAATCACACTCTGTACCAGCCTCTCGATTTCCTGTGTCCATTCATTTACTTGCTTCTGTTGCTCCCCTTCCCCCCATGCAGCAAAGTGCAGCAGCTGCAAGGGATCAGTGCCCTATAGCCCTATCACACCTATTTCTTTGACTTTCTGCTCGCCCTCACTTGCTGACTTCATTTGCTGCATTGTAGGATGCATCAGCAGCCAGAGCCCTATTCCTATCACATGTCGTGCCTACCGCTTTAGTTTGCCGCACCCCCTCACTCACTTGCTTCTCATGCTCTCCCTCCCCAAGCAGCAAAGTGCAGCAGCTGCAAGAAGCCAGCACCTTTTTTCACACCCACTGCATGTATCTTACCTGTTTGAGTCTCTGCACACCCTTGCTTACTTGTTTCATTTGCTCTCCTTCCCACCATGCAGCACATGCAGCAGCTGCAAGAAGCCAGCGCTTCCGGCGCCCGCTCCCTGAGCGCGATCGTGGAGCAGCTGCGGGAGATGAACAGCCACTTGGCCGCCATCAGGGGTGTGAGCCCATCATCAGACAGGGTTTCATCGGGTGTGCAGCGCTTCAAGGGCCTGGCATCATCCTCATCGTCCCCAGCATCCGCGCGCGCAGGGAGGACTTGGGTGCTACTGCTAGGAGTGACTGCAGTGTCCACATCTGCAGCAGTTTGGTACTGGCGAGGCAAGCACAGAGGTGGCCTGGCGCTCTGGGGACAGTAGCAGCTGACGACCAGTTGCGGCAGGCGACCGTGTACTCTTGAGCCTCTCACTCAGCAGGGCCTCTTACTCAGCAAGTGCACTCTCACGCAGCAGGTGCACTCTCACCCAGCAGGTGCGCTCTCACCCAGCAGGTGCGCTCTCACCCAGCAGGGCCTCTCAACCAGAAGGTGCCTGTGACCCTTGGGCCTCTCAGCAGGTGCAAATGCCTTCTTTATGGGCATGAGCGTTTGCATGCATGTATGGGTGTGGGTGTGTGGGGTAGGGGGAAGGCTCTGCAAAAGTGCGTGCATGCATTAGGTTTGAAGTGTTGCAGGTCGCAGACAGCTGGACACTAGAACAAATGGGAACTGGAAAACCTGATGAGTGTTTGGTTTTGAGGGATCAGACGCTGGAAAACCTTGCGGGTTAGGGATTTTGAGGAATCGGACACCGTGCGAGATGGGATGCCTGGGGTTTTGGATTTTGAGATTTCGGACACCGTGCGAGATGGGATGCCTGGGGTTTTGGATTTTGAGGAATCGGACACCGTGCAAGATGGGATGCCTGGGGTTTTGGATTTTGAGGAATCGGGCACTGTGCAAGAAGGGATGTCTGGGGTTTAAACAATCGTGAGTCAGATGACAGGAGCTTCCCTGGCAAAGAATAAGTGAGCACGTAACTGGCTGCAACTGATTGAGAAGGCTCTGCCAGCACGTTCTTGTAAAAGGGTTGGTAGCTGTTGAAGGCGATCTTGCACAGAGTGGCAGTTCAAGAGGGCGGTTTTGCCGAGAGAGGTTGCAGCCACTCAGGGTAGTTATGGCAAGTTGTAGCCCTGCACTTGTGTGTGTATGTGTGTGTATGCGTGCGTGTGTGTGCATGTGTGTGTGAGTGATACTATTTCTAGTCCTCAAAGGTGCTCCATTGAAAAAGGTGCTTGAAAGGAGATTCCGAGCGCACAGGGGAATGGCAAGCAATTCCCCGGATCCCCATTAGTTCTGTCTCTTGTTCTCTCTCCTAGGCTAGTTTTGTCTAGTTTAGGTGGAGGGCCTCTTGGTGAGGCCTCTAGCTTTTGTTAGGGGTTCTTCCCTTAATGCACGCGGCCTTTGGCTTGCGTAGACTTTTAATTAGTCATTACGTGCTTCTTCTCCTCTGAATTGGCATATCATATTTTTTGTTTACCATGAGCCAGGCCTGGCGCTTGTTTTTTGAAATCCTTGGTTTACCGCATCTTAGTCACATACCACACAAGACTTCTATGAGAGCTCCCAAATCAATTCATGTGTTTCCCGCTTGCTAGCACCAGATGCACTTTTGAGAAGACTCCTCTCAATTCTCATCACCAAGATCAGGCACGGGCTACTGCTCGAAAAGAAAAAGAAAAAAAAGAAAAAGAAAAGTAAACTACTGCTCGTAACCCTCCTGGTTCCAATTGACATATTTCTTTTGTATCTCTTGGTGGAGAGCTGATACTCTTCCCCAACTGTTGTATGATGGTGACAGCTTTTCCTACACTGATTCTTTCAAAAATCTGGGTATGGTCTGTGATAAGCGTCTCAACCTTTCTACTGCTGCTGAGGCTGCTCTGAAACCATGTATAGCAGGGACCATTGTGTTAAGACCTTTGCTAACGAACACAACCTCACAAGTCGACTGCATGCGTTCATCTGGCTTTTGAAAACACATGCTATCCCAGCAGGAATGTATGCCAGCCAGATATGGGCCACTCCTTGCTTATGAAAAGGCACAGAAATGGACAATCAGCTACAGAGGTGAATTCTGAACCTTTTGCGGAACCTTCTTGGGGTGAAATCCGCAACACCATCTTGGAGCATTTCACAAGAATGTGGCATGGAACCTTTTCAGTTCAACTGGTTTTGTGCCACTATGCGTTTTTACAACTTGCTTACTACGTGCAACAAGGGCCAAGCTCGCTGCCATGGAAGCAGCAGCAGCAGTGGCAGCTGCAGTGAGAAAGACAGCACTAACAGGAGTGGGGAGGGCAGCAGTGATGAAGAGTGAAGAACGGTAGGGGATGGTTGGAGGCAGGGGGTGTGGCAGGCTTGGTGGGAGCAAGTGAACATGGCAAGTGAGTGAATTGCACCTATTTGTGGTCCAGACATGTTTTACTATTCATTGTGTGTGACTTCCTACAATTGACCGCATGTCTTTTCCTACACTTCCAAGTAGGTGCCCTTGGACATTGGTGTGAGTGGTATGCTCTTTGCCAGTACAATGGTTACAATGGTTACAATGGGGGGTGACCTTCAGCCAGGTCGTTTGGCTGATCGGCTTGTGGCTGGTCTCTGCCAGCCAAAAATAAATCCATAAGCTCAGACACAAAAAGGAAAAGCTTTGCGTTTCGCTGATGAAGGAACTGATAAACAAATTGAGAGCTCACTTGATGCAGTAAAAAAGGTTGCATCTCAACAATATCCTGGAAGTAAGGTTCAAAAAGCAATTGATACTTGCGGCGCAGAGAACAAACGTGTTCATCAGTACAGTTAAAAAGGACATGTGCTTCATCTTGAGTTTGGTTGCAAGGACACCTGTCACACACAGAGGTACCATCATCCTGCCAAACAGCCAATTCAACTTTCAAAGTATGAGCTCGAAGCCGGAACCTGCTCACATTACGCATAACTTTTTTGGATTCTTAAAATTAGCTGCCCATGCTCTCCATCAGAGCTGAGTGGCCGTTGCTGTCATTGTGAGCGGCAATGCACTGTGACGTACAAGCGCGCGAACCCCCGTAACTCCCCTTCAAGGTAAGCGGGCGCGTAGGGCACACGCCAGAGGCCTCCCCTCCAATGCTCTTGCCCCCTAAAACCACAACCTGTGGTCTCCTGCTGTACTCGCTATCAGGAGGGCGCATGGGCAGGCGGGGGCTCGCCAAGGGCACTGCCTCCAAAAAGGACCTCGTGGATCGGCTGCAGCAAGCACTGCCAGCCAGAAGCAGAAGGTGGCTCGAACGCCAGCCGGTGGAAGGCTTCGGCTTCGAGGTCGATGAAGGGTGAGAGCCGGGCGGGCCATCTTGGTGCTTGGTTGGGCTGCAGTGCTTGCGATGCGCTGGTGCTGTCATCCAAACATGGCTGTGTCATCCCCTGTCAGTGTGCGCGGCCTGTGTGCCTGCAGGATTGATGGCGACACGGTCAAGGCCACCCTTGTCTCCATGGCCCGGCTTCGCGCCAAGAAGCCTGGTGGTGATGTCCTCACCATCAAGCTTTACCCACGCACTGTCCTGGGACACGACGAGGACCTGTGCGACCGCTTGGACCAGTACGCGCGGTGCTGGAGCCTGGTGCACAGGTGTGAGGGTCGGGGATGTGGTCATTCTGTCATGGTGTGTACATGCCATTTTTCTGCGACGCTCTCCAGAGAGTCCCACACATGCTTTTCGTGACTGCATGCAAGGAAAGGATGCTGTAGGGCGTGCAAGGAAGGGCACATGAGCGTGAGCGGCTTTCCCTTATGTACGTTGTGCAGCCGGGCAACAGTCATGATGGAGCTGCTGACGCGCCGAGTGGTTGGAGACGTCAGTGAGGATCCTGAGTGCGATGTGCCACTCTGGACCAACCAACTCCCCTCTGCAAGCACCCGTGAGGGGCGCCGTCTGCGCCACTTGCTGGATGTGCTGTGTGAGGAACCACGCCAGCATAACTCCTTCCTCTCCCAACTGGTCCTGCCGGAGTACAGGCACCATGCGCCCTTCGAGAGGGGTGGGTTTGGAATCACCGTTCCCATGTTTGACACAGATTGAACAGTGATCTGGCCTTGGTGCGTTGAATTTGAGTCAGGCATATTCAATAGGAGTGAGAGATGGGCTTCGATTGAAGTTTGGCCTTGGATCATTGAAAGCATGACCGCATCTGCCAGGTATACCGCTAGCTCAGCATGAGCATCAAGCTGCAATCTGAGCTGGAGTGTTCTCGAGTGTATTTCTCACGCATGCTCTGCCACAGTTTGTGGGCCATGAGTAGGTGCGCCGAAGAAATTCTAACCGTGTAGGCCGTACATCTGACAGAAGGTGTTTTAAAGCTGCCTATGAAAATTGAGAAGAGCATGCATGCGTGCGTGACTCGCGCACACACACACACACGCACACGCGCGCGCACACACCAAATCCTTTGTAGCTTGGATGTTAGCCATCACACTGATGCCTACCCCTGCTGCGCCTGCGTGCCACAGATTACCTGCTACAAGAGCTGTTTAATGAAGACAGCCAATTGTGGGGTGGCTACAACCGACGAGAGGCGCTGGCTCTTGCCATTCCTGGACCCTGACTCAGGACATGAGAGGGAGGCATCTTGGATGAATGCCAGGACGTACTTTGCTGTCCAGCTTCAGCAAAACCTGGAGGTGAGTTTTTCATATGCTTCTGACACCTGTACACTCAAGCGTGAGGTATGAGCAGGCTGATGCAGTGCCATTTGAGTAGGGTGCGGAATATAACATTATATTTTCAAATTCTATATTATATTATATTATTTATTACGTAATAAACCCCAGAAGTCAAGAATTCAATTCAATTTAGGTATGGTGGGGTTTTTGCACCCCAGGAATTGATTGGTCAAGTCCCTGCAAGGAGAAAATGAGCAGTCCACACAAGCACAGTTGTGCAGTCACAAAAGTTACTTAGTTCAAGCGGTTGTTCAAATCCACACTGAAGCTGCCCAAAAGAGCATTTGCAACAAGGTATGTCAGAACTAAAGCATTGTAGCAGCTGCACTATAGCTGCCTTGTCCAAGTGGCTGTAAAACTATCTCATGTTGCCCACGCTGGAGCCCAAACAAGCATTTAAAAGAGGGTACATCCAAAGCTGACCAAACAAGCATTCACAACAAGGTATCTCTGAAGCTTGAAGCTGAGTAGCTGCATCTGCATCAGCTGCATCTGCATCAGCATTTAGTTAGGCAAGAGAGCCCATCTCTATCTGGCATGTAGGGGGTGACAAATGACTGCGCCTGGCGCTTGACAGGGCGGCTGGGGCCTGCTCTCCATCACCATCATCCAGGTCGATCACCTCCACCTCGCGAGGGCGCTTGCACGAAAAGCTGTGCTGCTTGCACGTTGCGAGGGGTTGCTGATGCTGAAGGCCTCAAGCCTTTGCACTGCAGCATGCATGGCCCATGCTCTTGGCCCTTAAGCTTCTTGCATTGGACCTCAAGGTGCTATTTGGCATCAGGAGAGGTCCTGCGGGCCCCCATGCACATCTGGCGGGCAATGCCATCTTTGTCCTTTGTTGATCTTGCTTCGACATCTACCCATTTGTTTTGATGCCGGACTCGCCCAGACTCCGACTCTTAAGTTTTTGCCACCCCGGCAAAACTAATATTACATGGACCTTGTAGTATTATATGGTATTCTATAATATTCTGTAATACTATTATTAATTGGGCGTTCCGCACCCTACATTTGAGTGGTGCATTCAACGACCTAGAGAGTCATTGCGGTACAGTATGCATTTGCACATGGGGTGCGTGCTGCAATGTGTCTGTATCTGCCTAAGCATACGCTGGATAGCAGCTGCACCTGTGTGTGTCACACATGATTGTGTGAGTTTGTGTTCTTGTATGTTTGTGCTGTGGCTGTGTATGCTGAACCAGCATGTATGGCTGTGCGGTGTTGCCTTGATTGTGCACATGCAACTGCAGCGGGCTGTACAGCTGTGTTCCTGTGTGCAACCATCGTTATGCAGCTGTGCATGTGGCTGAGGCTGGAGTTACCCTGCACGCATGTAAATGACTAATCGGAATGTTTCTTGTTCATCGTAGCAAGCAGGTTGATTTAATGGCAATTGTCCTCATCTGTCATTGCAACAGTGGCCCTCAACCCATTCTGACCAATGTCAGAAGAATGCAACAGAGCTCCAGTGATAGTGCATGAACTAAGCATTTATCACCCACTGCAGATTCTATCTCAATCCAGCTATGTAACATTGAAGGAATAATCGCACATCCGTTCCTCATTCCTGCAGGTCCATGTCCAGGGTGCGCTGCTCAGGCGTGTGAAGGAGTACCTGCACTGTGTCCAGCTGCCTCTGGAGGACGATGGCTGGCAAGAGAGTCGCCAGGAACTGTTTGAGATGGTGGTGCACGGGACAGTCGAGGCGCACGTGCAGGACATGAGCCCAGCACTGGCACACTGCCTGGAGCAGCTGCGCGTCACCTTGCGGCCTCACCCAGGGTACATGGGCCCTCTCCCACGGCGCATTAGCAAGCCGTTGCAGGACCTCCTGCCCCTCCATCTGTTCCTTACACGCCATCAGCGCCCAGGAGCCCCCACGCCTCCTGCGCCACTTCCTTGCGAGGAGGAGCATCCAGAGGATGCTAGCCATGCCGGCTTGGCTGCCGCAATAGATGAGAGGCAGGCCTTCACACCCGCCAGGGGTGCAGCAGCACCAGTCTCGCCCACACCAGCAGCAACGGAAGCATCTGCAGCACCACCCCATCCTCCCCCTCAACTGCATGCTTTTGAGGCATCCTCCGCAGCATCACCACCTCCATCACCGTCCCCCCCAAGGATTGTCTATGTGTCCTCTGGGCAAGCCACTCCCCCAAACACTCGCCCATTTGCTATCTTTAGGCTCTAAATGGCAGGCCAAGAGGAAGGCGTGCAAGGAGCGTGTGATGCGTGACACTCATGTGGAGAGCACTGTAAGCCTCTCCCATGGAGAGTACGTCGGCGCCTGTCGCCAAAAGAAACAGCGCAGGCAGGAGCAGCAGTGGCAGAGCAACCCTCCGGTGAAAGCAGCCCTCGAGGATCTTTCCCGTCAGGTGTGTGTTCAACGCAGCATTTTCCCAAGGACTCATATAATGTGAGTATCTACTCCATTTCCAGCACAAAATACCTTCAAACCCGCAGACTGGTTGCAAAGGACTTAGTGTGATAACATGCACATCATATATTTATTTTGAAGGTGCGCAGTTGTCATGATAAATGGGTGATGCGCTGTCTTGAAAGTGATGTTGGGTGCTCGTTGCAAAACTGTTTTTGGGGGAGGGGAAGTCCTATTTTGCATGTTCCCCGCTTGTAATCTAGCCATTCAGGTAGACTAGATTTACTACACGTTTAACCATCCCCCCCCCCCCCCCCCCACCCCCCTCAAATACTTGCTTGCATAAAGGAAGCGTATACTCTTCTGAATACAGTCATACTAGACCCAAACAAGGCTGATTGAATAAAGTTTAGTGACATTATATGAATTTTAAAATATAGAGGTTCATTCTCAAGGATTACAATGTTTTATTTAAACTGCCAGTGACCAAAGTGTTTTCAACATCAATTTTAATTTTAGCTGGAGGTCAAGCATGAAATGTTTCTTGTAAACACTCCACCTCGCTCCATCCTGTTGGAATTGGGGACAGCGCATGTAAGTTCCTCTTCTCGCAATGCTATTTTACAGGGGGGCTCTCGAACAGGCGGGCCTGGGTTCAGGCAGTACATGGCTGTGCTGGCTGAGCACTTTGATGTGCTCGTAGAGGAGTTCCTGGACAGCCCCAAGCGTGCGCACGCATCCATGCTGCGCTACAGAGGGAAACGAAGGGTTTGGGACCAGTTCTCCTCTCGTCTTTTGCGCACACTGTGCAAGGTGAGACGGTTTCTTTTCCAACACCTTTTTAGTACTTCAAATTATCTCATCACCAAGTTCAGCATCTGTGGAGTGTTAAATCTGTAGGTGTTATCTTTTTGGTAAAGACATCACCTGCAGCCTACCCACCCAGAGCACTTCACGCTTAACAACTTGGCATATAAGCTGAGCAAAGTATGTTAGGTATGCACACACAAGCATGTACCACGGAATCCACACACGCACCAACTCGGCTGTGCGACCACAACAGCATTTGCAGCTGCACAAACAAACATGCAACGCACAGCCATGACAGCAGGTTACGCACAGCTGCACAGCCAGGGTTGCACAGCCAGTGCACACACGCACACAGTTGTCCTCAAATGAGCAGCATAGCAGTCGCACTTTTTGACTGATGGCTTTATCTGTACCTGTAAACCTTCAAAACACATGAAACACACACACAAACGTGGCTGAAGTATGTGCAAGCACACAAATGTAGCTGTAGACACACAGAGCTGCGAGGCACACACCACAACTGCAGATGTAACACACACACACACACACACACACACACGTGGCTGAAGTATGTGCAAGCACACATGTAGCTGTACACACAGAGCTGCGAAGCACACACCACAACTGCAGATGTAACACACACACACACACACACACACAGGGCTCAGACCCGAAGCGCCCCATTGTGGTTGGTGTTGGCGCTTCTAAGATGCCTCCAGCTGCACATGGGGTGCAGAAGTTCACAGCCCCAACCCAGCTCAAGAAAGCACTGCTTCGCACAATGTTGTGTGGGGTGGGTCACTCTAAGCTGCACCCGAGGATGCTCACTGGACTCAACGAATACAAAATGACTGTGAGCTGCAGCAGGTGTGGGGCACGCACAGTGGAGCCCATGGTGAGAGACTTTGTGTCCCACCTGCAACGCAAGTCTCGGCGGCTGCGCGAGTGTCCTGTGTGCAAGGAGGAGTATTTGAAGCAGCAGCAGCGGCAGCAGATTGAGGGCATGGCTGAGGGGGGTGGTGAGCAGCAGCCGGTGGAGGGTGTGTCTGAGACAGATGAGGAGGAAGAGCAAGAGGAGGGGATGTCCAGACATGGAAGCGCCATTCCAGCCCTAATCCATTCCAGCCCAATCTGTCTAGATTGGGCTGGAATGGATTTGGATGAGGAGGAAGTGGGAGGAGTGGAGGAGGGGGGGCATGGGTTCGAATGAGGCTGAGGGGGGGGTTCATGCAGCGGTTCCTGGCAGAAGGCGCGAACGTGTGAAGAAACCACAGCGCTCGTACCAGATGCACAGGGATGTGAACGCGGCATGGAACCTGTGGAAAGTGTGCGTGGCTCAGTACTTTGGGCATCCTAGGCCTAGGTACCTGAGAGCGGACACCGCGGCATAGCCGCCGGAGTGTGTCTTCTGGAGGCAGCAGTTAGGCACTCCGGCCTAATTGCTGCCTCCAGAAGACAGGCACCGTGAAACTAAATCGGTGTATTATTTCTTCGGATATAACTCTCTCTGTTTGAGCCGTCAGCCTGCGTTCGTTCAGCACAGGCTCATTTTGTTCCAATTCTGGAATCAGCGCTGGCAGGTCAGTGTGGCAAAGAGCACCAAGCCAGATTGATTCGAGATTGGTTGATAATCAAGTTGCATCTGCACAAGGCCAGTCAATGGCACCTTGAATTGCACTTCATTAATTGGCTGCTACTAAAACAAACGTTTCATTTTTAGAATCAAGGCTCTTGGGCCATTGGCCAGGGACCACAAACTTTTGCCAGATGTTCCTGCCAGAACCTGACCGAGTGCATCACGACATTTCTTAGATACAAGGTCCATGGTGCCTGCACAGCGCTGCAGCTGCCTCCCATTGCAAATGCAGTATGATGAGGATTGCTTTTTGTTCTTGTCCTGGAAAGAAAAGAAAAGAAAACGCAGGCAGTGAAAGCACTCCCCACATCAATTCTTGTCTTGGTTCATAAAAGTAAGGAAAGCTGATATACTGCAAGCCATGAACTGGTTGTGTGCATGTGGGCAAGGTAGCTTCAAGTTATAAGCAAGCTTGCTTGGGTCTCACCAAAGGGCCCTCAAACCCAAGCAAGGCTCAGCATAGAAGGAAGCCAATGACAGAGCTGATGGACTTCAGGTAGGCTTTCTACCGTGCCCCTGAAAGAAAAGGAAAGTCTATGCTAGCCCAGAAGCCGAGTGCATTAAGGAAAGGTTCCCTTATTAGCAAGCTTGGAAGGGTTACAAGGGCCCAAGAACACAGCAGACCCCCACCCCAGAGCAGAGGTCACTAACTGCCCTTCCACACCTTCCATACCACCCCTGGTGCAACCAGAGATAGATTTAGATTTACACGGGGGGACCTACCAGAGATATAAGGGTTACAAGGGGTTGGCCTACCAGAGATATACTCCGAGTATGTACAGTATATACAAGAGTCTTTACAGGTGGCATGCATCTATGGCACACAGATGGCAGATGTGAACAGGTGCTCACCCAAAAGCATTAATTTTGTCATGCTGAATCACCGTTACTGCACATTTTCTTTTGAAGCACTGCTGGCAGGCAATACATGGTGCCATGAATGCTTAATGTCCAGGGTTGTCAATATCCATGCAACAAAACACTCGAGTTGATGGGCTGAGTTTGCGGTGTACAAGGGTTTACAATGGTGGCCTACAGCCCGAGACTCTGGCTGATGGCAGCTGGTGAAACAAGCTCAACCAGTATCAAAAATTGAGACCAAGTCTGACACAAATCTAAGAAGTCTGTATGAGTCTTGGTTTAGGAAAGCATTGATTTCAGAATCAGTGATAGTATGATGGCAAGCCAAGAATGGAATAAAGTCAGCGTTTGAAGGCGGAGCAAACACACGCAAAGTCTTAAACATCTCCTCAAAAAGGTCCTTGTATCTCGAGCGTAGCTCACGCACCTCAGTACATTTGCAAAAGAAAAGCACATGTTTTTCATCCTGGACTTCCCCACACTCACACTTATCACAGATACTTGAACCCCCAAGCCATTTACCAGGCTCCACTCTCAAGTGATGAGCACGTAATCTAAATCTGCTAATGTTTCTCAAAACATGCTTGTCCAAATCCTTGAACAGATACGAGGGGATACAAAAAGGAGCACCTCTGGGACCACTC
Source organism: Dunaliella primolecta (assembly GCA_914767535.2). NCBI lineage: Eukaryota > Viridiplantae > Chlorophyta > Chlorophyceae > Chlamydomonadales > Dunaliellaceae > Dunaliella > Dunaliella primolecta. The sequence goes on from OU611752.1 coordinate 910,103, forward strand.
TCAGAATTCCCACACCACTTATGGTACGTCACTGCCTTCTTGTTAACTGCACGAGGACAAAAAACATCGGCCCCTCTCCACACTTTCTGCTGTCTGTATCGCAAATCACCAATGAACTCTTGCATGGGGATTTTCTCAGCTCTCAGCATGTTCTGTTTGAACGAATCACCATTCCGCATCCCACCAAAAGCATTAGAGACTTCAGCAGCCCAGCAAGAGGAATCAAAAGAAGCCAGACTTAAATCAGCCCTCAGCACACGACGCAAAACTTCACTATTGGAGTCAAGCATGCTATTAAAAAACTTGATGGAGGCACGGAACCAGAAGAACTGCAGAGGCTCCTGGCCACACTCTCTCAACACCGGCCAATTTGTAGTACTGTTCTTTACTCCAAGAATGCGCCTCAAGGAACACAGATGTCTTTTCTGCAATTGACTATCAAACTCACTGCCTTCTCTCAAGTAATGAGTTCCCCACACCTGGCACGCATACATCCCAGCAGGAATGCCATACACCTTAGATAACCAGAGCATAGCATGAGGCCTGTTTTTCAGGTCATGACCCTTGGCAAACTCCGAAATCCTTCTCTGTGCAGCCATATAAGGCCGCACCGCATGCTCCTCAGCTACCTTAAAATCCATCTTTTTATCCAACAGCACTCCCAAATATTTGAACCTGTCCTTCTCTGGAAGGACCACTCCATCATACGTAATGGTTTACAATGGTTTACAATGGTGGCCTACAGCCCGAGACTCTGGCTGATGGCAGCTGGTGAAACAAGCTCAACCAGTATCAAAAATTGAGACCAAGTCTGACACAAATCTAAGAAGTCTGTATGAGTCTTGGTTTAGGAAAGCATTGATTTCAGAATCAGTGATAGTATGATGGCAAGCCAAGAATGGAATAAAGTCAGCGTTTGAAGGCGGAGCAAACACACGCAAAGTCTTAAACATCTCCTCAAAAAGGTCCTTGTATCTCGTGCGTAGCTCGCGCACCTCAGTACATTTGCAAAAGAAAAGCACATGTTTTTCATCCTGGACTTCCCCACACTCACACTTATCACAGATACTTGAACCCCCAAGCCATTTACCAGACTCCACTCTCAAGTGATGAGCACGCAATCTAAATCTGCTAATGTTTCTCAAAACATGCTTGTCCAAATCCTTGAACAGATACGAGGGGATACAAAAAGGAGCACCTCTGGGACCACTCTCAGAATTCCCACACCACTTATGGTACGTCACTACCTTCTTGTTAACTGCACGAGGACAAAAAACATCGGCCCCTCTCCACACTTTCTGCTGTCTGTATCGCAAATCACCAATGAACTCTTGCATGGGGATTTTCTCAGCTCTCAGCATGTTCTGTTTGAACGAATCACCATTCCGCATCCCACCAAAAGCATTAGAGACTTCAGCAGCCCAGCAAGAGGAATCAAAAGAAGCCAGACTTAAATCAGCCCTCAGCACACGACGCAAGACTTCACTATTGGAGTCAAGCATGCTATTAAAAAACTTGATGGAGGCACGGAACCAGAAGAACTGCAGAGGCTCCTGGCCACACTCTCTCAACACCGGCCAATTTGTAGTACTGTTCTTTACTCCAAGAATGCGCCTCAAGGAACACAGATGTCTTTTCTGCAATTGACTCTCAAACTCACTGCCTTCTCTCAAATAATGAGTTCCCCACACCTGGCACGCATACATCCCAGCAGGAATGCCATACACCTTGGACAACCAGAGCATAGCATGAGGCCTGTTTTTCAGGTCATGACCCTTGGCAAACTCCGAAATCCTTCTCTGTGCAGCCATATAAGGCCGCACCGCATGCTCCTCAGCTACCTTTAAATCCATCTTTTTATCCAACAGCACTCCCAAATATTTGAACCTGTCCTTCTCTGGAAGGACCACTCCATCATACGTAAAAGGATTCTGCAGAGGAGAGACAGACGTACTGTTGAAGTGCACCACCTCAGACTTAGCTGTGTTTACAGTCAACCCTTTTCTCTGGGCATACACACGGAGTCTGTCCAGCATCTTCTGCATTTCACCAGGGTCATTCGTAGTTAATCCAAGGTCATCAGCGTACATCATGTGGGACACACCATTCACTCTATCACCAGTCACAGCACCCTCAATGCCCTCACTTATCTCTCTGCCCATATCATTGATGTACAGAGAGAAAAGAAGGGGGGACAAAGGACAACCTTGCTTAACACCGTTCGATGGCTGCACGCGCGCCCTTTTCTCACCATCCATTAGAATGTACTCATCATTATCATACATATCTCTGATCACACTGAGCAGAGGAGTCGGCATTGCATTGCGCTGCAAGTGAGACCAAAGCTGCTGTCTGGGCACGGTGTCATAAGCTTGAGAAAAGTCAATGAAAGCAACGTGCAATCTGGAAGAATTCCGTGGCTTCAATTTTTTCGCAGCATGCTTGAGGTGCCAAGGGGTTTACAAGGGGTTTACAATGGTGGCCTACAGCCCGAGACTCTGGCTGATGGCAGCTGGTGAAACAAGCTCAACCAGTATCAAAAATTGAGACCAAGTCTGACACAAATCTAAGAAGTCTGTATGAGTCTTGGTTTATGAAAGCATTGATTTCAGAATCAGTGATAGTATGATGGCAAGCCAAGAATGGAATAAAGTCAGCGTTTGAAGGCGGAGCAAACACACGCAAAGTCTTAAACATCTCCTCAAAAAGGTCCTTGTATCTCGTGCGTAGCTCGCGCACCTCAGTACATTTGCAAAAGAAAAGCACATGTTTTTCATCCTGGACTTCCCCACACTCACACTTATCACAGATACTTGAACCCCCAAGCCATTTACCAGACTCCACTCTCAAGTGATGAGCACGCAATCTAAATCTGCTAATGTTTCTCAAAACATGCTTGTCCAAATCCTTGAACAGATACGAGGGGATACAAAAAGGAGCACCTCTGGGACCACTCTCAGAATTCCCACACCACTTATGGTACGTCACTACCTTCTTGTTAACTGCACGAGGACAAAAAACATCGGCCCCTCTCCACACTTTCTGCTGTCTGTATCGCAAATCACCAATGAACTCTTGCATGGGGATTTTCTCAGCTCTCAGCATGTTCTGTTTGAACGAATCACCATTCCGCATCCCACCAAAAGCATTAGAGACTTCAGCAGCCCAGCAAGAGGAATCAAAAGAAGCCAGACTTAAATCAGCCCTCAGCACACGACGCAAGACTTCACTATTGGAGTCAAGCATGCTATTAAAAAACTTGATGGAGGCACGGAACCAGAAGAACTGCAGAGGCTCCTGGCCACACTCTCTCAACACCGGCCAATTTGTAGTACTGTTCTTTACTCCAAGAATGCGCCTCAAGGAACACAGATGTCTTTTCTGCAATTGACTCTCAAACTCACTGCCTTCTCTCAAGTAATGAGTTCCCCACACTTGGCACGCATACATCCCAGCAGGAATGCCATACACCTTGGACAACCAGAGCATAGCATGAGGCCTGTTTTTCAGGTCATGACCCTTGGCAAACTCCGAAATCCTTCTCTGTGCAGCCATATAAGGCCGCACCGCATGCTCCTCAGCTACCTTAAAATCCATCTTTTTATCCAACAGCACTCCCAAATATTTGAACCTGTCCTTCTCTGGAAGGACCACTCCATCATACGTAAAAGGATTCTGCAGAGGAGAGACAGACGTACTGTTGAAGTGCACCACCTCAGACTTAGCTGTGTTTACAGTCAACCCTTTTCTCTGAGCATACACACGGAGTCTGTCCAGCATCTTCTGCATTTCACCAGGGTCATTCGTAGTTAATCCAAGGTCATCAGCGTACATCATGTGGGACACACCATTCACTCTATCACCAGTTACAGCACCCTCAATGCCCTCACTTATCTCTCTGCCCATATCATTGATGTACAGAGAGAAAAGAAGGGGGGACAAAGGACAACCTTGCTTAACACCGTTCGATGGCTGCACGCGCGCCCTTTTCTCACCATCCATTAGAATGTACTCATCATTATCATACATATCTCTGATCACACTGAGCAGAGGAGTCGGCATTGCATTGCGCTGCAAGTGAGACCAAAGCTGCTGTCTGGGCACGGTGTCATAAGCTTGAGAAAAGTCAATGAAAGCAACGTGCAATCTGGAAGAATTCCGTGGCTTCAATTTTTTCGCAGCATGCTTGAGGTGCCAAGGGGTTTACAAGGGGTTTACAATGGTGGCCTACAGCCCGAGACTCTGGCTGATGGCAGCTGGTGAAACAAGCTCAACCAGTATCAAAAATTGAGACCAAGTCTGACACAAATCTAAGAAGTCTGTATGAGTCTTGGTTTATGAAAGCATTGATTTCAGAATCAGTGATAGTATGATGGCAAGCCAAGAATGGAATAAAGTCAGCGTTTGAAGGCGGAGCAAACACACGCAAAGTCTTAAACATCTCCTCAAAAAGGTCCTTGTATCTCGTGCGTAGCTCGCGCACCTCAGTACATTTGCAAAAGAAAAGCACATGTTTTTCATCCTGGACTTCCCCACACTCACACTTATCACAGATACTTGAACCCCCAAGCCATTTACCAGACTCCACTCTCAAGTGATGAGCACGCAATCTAAATCTGCTAATGTTTCTCAAAACATGCTTGTCCAAATCCTTGAACAGATACGAGGGGATACAAAAAGGAGCACCTCTGGGACCACTCTCAGAATTCCCACACCACTTATGGTACGTCACTACCTTCTTGTTAACTGCACGAGGACAAAAAACATCGGCCCCTCTCCACACTTTCTGCTGTCTGTATCGCAAATCACCAATGAACTCTTGCATGGGGATTTTCTCAGCTCTCAGCATGTTCTGTTTGAACGAATCACCATTCCGCATCCCACCAAAAGCATTAGAGACTTCAGCAGCCCAGCAAGAGGAATCAAAAGAAGCCAGACTTAAATCAGCCCTCAGCACACGACGCAAGACTTCACTATTGGAGTCAAGCATGCTATTAAAAAACTTGATGGAGGCACGGAACCAGAAGAACTGCAGAGGCTCCTGGCCACACTCTCTCAACACCGGCCAATTTGTAGTACTGTTCTTTACTCCAAGAATGCGCCTCAAGGAACACAGATGTCTTTTCTGCAATTGACTCTCAAACTCACTGCCTTCTCTCAAGTAATGAGTTCCCCACACTTGGCACGCATACATCCCAGCAGGAATGCCATACACCTTGGACAACCAGAGCATAGCATGAGGCCTGTTTTTCAGGTCATGACCCTTGGCAAACTCCGAAATCCTTCTCTGTGCAGCCATATAAGGCCGCACCGCATGCTCCTCAGCTACCTTAAAATCCATCTTTTTATCCAACAGCACTCCCAAATATTTGAACCTGTCCTTCTCTGGAAGGACCACTCCATCATACGTAAAAGGATTCTGCAGAGGAGAGACAGACGTACTGTTGAAGTGCACCACCTCAGACTTAGCTGTGTTTACAGTCAACCCTTTTCTCTGAGCATACACACGGAGTCTGTCCAGCATCTTCTGCATTTCACCAGGGTCATTCGTAGTTAATCCAAGGTCATCAGCGTACATCATGTGGGACACACCATTCACTCTATCACCAGTTACAGCACCCTCAATGCCCTCACTTATCTCTCTGCCCATATCATTGATGTACAGAGAGAAAAGAAGGGGGGACAAAGGACAACCTTGCTTAACACCGTTCGATGGCTGCACGCGCGCCCTTTTCTCACCATCCATTAGAATGTACTCATCATTATCATACATATCTCTGATCACACTGAGCAGAGGAGTCGGCATTGCATTGCGCTGCAAGTGAGACCAAAGCTGCTGTCTGGGCACGGTGTCATAAGCTTGAGAAAAGTCAATGAAAGCAACGTGCAATCTGGAAGAATTCCGTGGCTTCAATTTTTTCGCAGCATGCTTGAGGTGCCTCAGAATGAACAGAGGATGCAGAGTGCTCCTTCCTGGAAAGAAGCCAAACTGCGTGTCCGGAATCTTCCCCTTTTTCATACACCAATCTGTCACCAGATTTTTCAGCACATTAGCATAAATCCTATACATTACACCGCTAACCGCAATCATCCTATAATTCCCAGGTTTCAGCACCTCCCCTTTTTTGTGAATGGGGCTCAACTTGGCAACCTTCCAGCACGCAGGCACTTTACTTTCAGTCAGCAACACTTTAAAAAGACGAGCCAACAGAGGTACCAGCACATTTACTTGTTTGGTTTTATTCCCACACTTGCGGTGTACTGACTTTGCTCTTCTTCAAGTTGAAGTTCATGTTGCTGCTCTTGATCTTGCTGAATGGTGCTGGCTTGGCTGCAGCACACGGGGAATGCCTCAGGCTGGGCAGACACAGGGTCCGGACCAGCTTCACCAGGTTAGCGTTACATCAGGGATAAGGCACCCATGGCACAAGGCCAGGGATAACAGGAACGGCGCCAAAACTCAATGGAAGGTGGAACAAGGGTTACAAGGGGTTGGCCTACAGCCCGAACATCTGGCTGATCGGCTGCTGGTGATACATTCTCATCCAGCATCAAAAATTGAAACCAGTTCAGACAAAAATTTTGAAAATCTGTGCGAGTCTTGATTTAGAAAAACATTGACCTCAAGATTAGTCACAACGTGAAAGCTCGCCAAGAAAGGAACAAAATCAGTGTTTGGAAGCTGGGCAAAAGTGTGTAACGGTTTAAAAAGATCAATGAACATGTCCTTGTATTTTCTGCGCAGCTCACACAACTCATAGCAATTGCAGAAGGTTATTGAGAGAGCATCCAATTAAAGAATTTCATTTAAATGCAGGTCACACGTGGTGGAGGGGACTCACGGCTCTTTTGAGCCAATGTGTCTCCTCTTCCTTAATTGATGTAGGGAGAGTTTTCTCTGCCTACGTAGATTTTCTTTTTCTTTTCTTTTCTTTCAGGTCACACCTCACACACTAGGTTGTGCAATGATTCAGCAATAACCACAATTTAACACAAGTTCCTCCAAAATGTGTTTGACAAAGCCAAGCACCGTGTGACAGTGGAAAATATAAAATGATCCAGCCTCCTTTTATACGCTTTGCTTCAAAACTTATGAGCCTCTTCTCACGCTCTGTCTCAAACAGCAGCAAACAACAAAGCACAAAAATCAAAGACCCCTACATGCACATCCTACCTGATGATATGCACTCAGCCATCCAGATGTGGGCACTGGTGACTCAGGAAAAAGAGATCTCACCTTTAGGGGACACAACCCCAATAACCTCCAATACCAGAGCGAACACCCTTGACACAGGATCTCATGAGCTATCCACAATGCCTTCTCGTCCAAATTCTCAGGTTTCTTGTCATGCCATCCCATGGAGGTTGCTGAGGTGCTATAGATGCACCCGACCTTCAAGACCGTGTGCAAGCCTATGAGCAGGAAAGGCCGGAACAAACAGCAGACCCCCCAACCAACAAAACTGACCAAACCAAAGCTCTGAAGGCAACCCTCGGAGCCTCTCCAACTCTCCATGGCTCTCAACGTTTGGATGCACCGTTCACAATAATGCCATTTGACTTCCAGCCTGCCAATTCCCGGAAAGATATGATGCTGACATGGCAATGTGAGATAGTCATTAGAGCTGTTGACCTCATGAAAGAAACCCAGCAACACGACCCATCTGCAGTATCTGTAAAGATGCCCTAAGTTTCACCTATAAATCTGCCTGTGTCTGTAACACAGATGGCAAATGCAGATGACACGCTCACTATGGGAAGACACCAGATTTTGCTTGAAGCATAAGAAGCAGCCAATAAGGCAGGCAGGCAAGCATGCCAACATTCAACCACCCGTCCAGGATACAGCAACAGAAATTATGGGCCTATTATCACGCCAGAATATTCAACAAAAGAAACTATGTTCAAGGCAAAAAGGCCCACAATTCCAATGCACAGATCACGCCTCCCCACAGTCGATCAGCCCTACACAATGGGCAATGTCTTCACAAAAGCTTTTCCAACCCTCTTGACTCTGACTGTACCTACGATGCTTATTCTAGCACAAATTGCCGTGATTATGTATTCGGGGCGTGCATGGATGCCTTTTCTGTGTGCTGCTGTGCCTAGTCTTTCTGCCATCCTCCTCGTAATGACAAAATCATGTTCCAACACCTGCGCCATGCAGTGCACTCCTCCCTCCAAACCACCAAACCAGTTGCCACCTTCATGCTCTTGCCTCACTGGAGAGGATTCAGCTGCATTGCGTACATGAGCTGGCTAAGCCACTATCTAAACCTTGTGAAAGTGCTTGCCAATTCCCTGCCGGAAACACCACTTCCAGACACCCCAACAGTGGTTCAACACCATACCTAACCCTGCCCAACCTTCTTATCCCATTCAACTCATTGTTGTCTGGAGCCTACATGCCAGAGAGGCATGATCTAATGCCGACAAGGCTGGCTTCAACTTCTCAATCAGGCCATACCAGAAGCTCACTGGCTACCCTCGCAACCTCCAAATTCCGCCATACCACTGCATACTCGTCAACATAAGTCTAGCATCAAACAACTGGAGAAAAAGCTCAAAACTCTTCCCTATGACATCCATACCTGCTCACACAGGTGCCCTCAGGCAAGGGCAGCTTTCCATCCAGCCACTTTCAAAAGGCGTCTACATCATGTATTTTAGATGATTTCGAATCAAGAACTGGAGAGGAATCACCTACACAGATGGTAGTGTCATTCAACACAAAGATAAATCCAAGAGTCTCCACCATCATGTCACTGATGATTTGTTGGCTCAGGTGTTTACAAACCGAGCAGAGCCGCTTCTCAATCCTCCCAACAGCTATAACTGCACATAAAACCCAACAGGAATGGACCTACAAAGACTATACAGTGTTGATGTATCAACATGATAGTGCATCCTGCCTCTCTAACATTTTTAGTGAGCCCTTAAACCAATGTGCATGAGGACCCACCTTCATGCAGAACCCATCCAGGCCATTTCAAACGTATTAGAGCACTCTCCGCACCCTGTACTTTTCTATAAGTAAAGTCCACTGTGGCATAATTGGCAACGAGGGGGTAGACACCTGTGCATGCACTGCAGCACTCAAGGACACCGTGGATATTGCACTTCCAGATGCCAGGGATCCCTTCCACAATGTTTACTGGCTTCTTTGAAGTCCTTACAAGGACGTAACGGTGAACCACATCACTCCCATACTAATCCAACTCACTACCTCACCAATCTGACAGACAAGTTTAAAACAATTATGCACAAAATACATAAGCTTGGCTCAGCTGACACTTCAGGCTACTATTACAATAGCTGGCAAAGGCTGAGTTATCCATCATATGATACAGTCCAATCCCCCAAACACCATCGTCAGTTTGCAAGCCCGTAACCCACCCTCTCAACTTGCCAACAAAGAAGTCAGCAATTCCTTTTGGAATAATCCAAAGATCACCCTTAGACATCAGGTAAATGTATTAAAGCACCGCATGGTAACAGTTTACCCTCAAAAACATGCCATCAGATTCAAGAAACCTTCCGCCGTTGCACACTGCCCATAATTATGCAAAGAGATGGACAGCATTAAAAGTTATCACATTGCAATTAGATGTCTCAACCCAAAAATTAATGGGGCACCGATATGAACTATTTTGGCCTTGGCTTCAGTGTTAAAGCCCTCAGCAAAGGGAGACATGGCTCATCCCTCATTGGTATGAATGCCTGCAGAAATGAGAAACTTCTGGATCAGGGCGTAAAAGTCCCTGGACATCTCCTGAGCTATTCCTAACTGTCTTTCCCCTAATGGTACTGGCTCCTCTGCCTGGCACCAAAGCCACCCTGATGCTGTCTTTGTGCGTTCTATCCCCGGCCGACCCGCCCACATTGATCCCTTTAAGATTCCTCCCCAATACAGGGACATTCACCTTCTCACATTTTAATTCTATCCTAATACCAACCCTTTTCCCACTACAGCAGCTGCAACTGCCCAGCATGCCGATACTTTAACCAGGCTAAAAAACCGCAGCTCAAGAAACCTAAACAGGAATTACAAGGTAGCCTTGCACATCAAAATGTATACTAACTACACCATTAAATCTCTTGTCGGCTTGAAATTTATCAGGCAAAAAGCCAAGCCAATAGCATCCAAATTGAGCTGCCATGCCATCCAAGGATGAATGACTATCAATATCACCAGACATGCTCTTCATTTTCAAGGGACTTCTAGGGGAGGGTTTGCTGGGCACGTGGCAGTGGAGAGCAGAAGAAGGAGAGTCCGGGCGTCCAGGAGCATGGCTGACAATCCTCCAGATCCCCAAAAGCTATGTTTCTGGCTTTCTCCTAGGCTAGCTCTGTGTTGTTTAGCTTTGAAGGCCCTTTGGTCAGACCCTTGCTAGCTTGCTAGTTAGGGAACCTTTTCTTAATGCACGCGGCCTTTTGGCTAGCGCAGACTATTTTTTCTTTGTAGGGTTTGTAGGGCCCATTAGGCTAATCTTTTTGTAGCTTCGTGGTGGAGGGGACTCACGGCTCTTTTGAGCCAATGTGTCTCCTCTTCCTTAATTGATGTAGGGAGAGTTTCCTCTGCCTATGTAGTTTTTCTTTTTGTTAGGGAGTGTTCTCATTGCCTACATGGGTTCTCTTTTCTTTTTCTTTGAAGGTTATTGTAATGAATAATATTAATAGATGGCTAGCTGTTGTTGCTTTTGCAAGTTTCTTGTCTGAGGCTTCTTTGTAGTCCTAGACCTCCGAGCCTTGGCATAGCGAGCCGAGGGGGTTGATGGCAGGAGGGGTGGGCTCTGTCACTGTGTAACTAAAATTTCCCTCTTATTTCTTGCTTGTTAACAGCCGTATCTTAGGTCCCATGATGGGGGCCAACTTGCTGTGTAGACTTCTATGCTTGCTATTCCTCTTGGTTTGTATTCTAAGCGTCCAAGCTGTATCTGATTTTCTCGTGAGGGGGGTTGATCAAGTGGGGGAAGTACAGCAGCTTTGGGGGAGCGAAGGAAGAGTGTTGCTTGTGATTGGCAGGCGTGCCGCTCGTTGTCTGGTTCATGCACATGGTGATGGGCCATGTGCTCGCCTGGGGCAGCGGGTGTGGGGAATCATTGCCTCACGTGATCCTGAACTGAAGCTTGTCTGCAAGTAACCAACTTCAGATATTAATGGGAGCTCCTGATCAGGAGCCCTTTCTCAGCACTACGTAGTGCTAGTGCTTTGTATACAAACAGACAGGCGTAGCCAGGAATGATCAGAGGATACAGGATTGTCACACAAAAACACAATTTGAATTTTGTTTGTACCAAACTTGGTCGGTCAAGACAAGACAGCCAAGATGATCTACTCGCAACCGTTTTTGTCAAATCTTCGCACTCCTTCAATTGAAATTCATGACATATAGAGATACGAAATGACGTACCTGTCTTTCTAGGCCATTCCCATCAGTTTTTCGTCAAATCTTCTTCCATACCCACGCTTGATCCACGAAGCCACGATGCTGGGCGGCTTCTTTGGAGGGTCCAAAAGAGACAAGTTCAACTTTCAACTGGAGCTTCACCACCTCGCGCCGTTTCCTGAGCTCCCCAGCAATCGCCTGCTGACCATCGCGTGGAACAGAGGCAAGAAGAGGCAGGGCAGGCTAGGCGGAGGCTACACACGTCCCTTTGTCAGCGTGCCAAGGTGGGTTTATATTCTAGGGGGGCGGCTTCAGGTTGGACGGGTTCGTGGTAGGCACGCTCTCATCATCATACCTTGCAGGCTTGCATCTTGCGATGGGTGGGAGGGCACCCACACACCTTGCACCCCCTGGCACTCCCTGGCTCCTTTCTGCTTTACTCAAACTCCCTCAATGCTTGCTTCATTCACACAGAGGCCGTGGCCGCTTGGGGCATGAGATTCAGATGGGATACCAAACCATAGAGCTGGGAGCGACGTTAGAGAGGGTGAGGAGCCAGACAGCGTTGCAGCTTCTCTCATGGAGCTTTGATGACTTTGCTATTTTAGGCTGTTTCACAGTGCCTTGCCCTGCTCTACATGAATGTTGAGAGCACAGGCGCACCCAGCTTCTCAGCAGAGACCTACTTGCTCAAGCTCGCAATGTTTTTCCCATGCTTGCGCTGCAGCTGCCCAGAAATGGCTCAACCCTGCAGGAGTACAAGAAGAAGTGCCTTGTGGTCGCACTTCTGGTGAGCCCCATAGCTCAGGGTTTTGGTTCCCATGAACCTCTGCGCTCACTTCAGGAAGGAAAATGCCATCCAAACTCGGATGTGGCATGTACAAAGGGGCTTGGATGAAGAGGGCATGCACATACTTTGACTGTCAGAAAAAAAAGGTTGTGGCATGTTTGTGCTTGATTTCTTGCAAGTTGGGGCCAGTTGAAAGCACATGTACCTGTGCTTGAGTGCAGAAATGTGTGCTTTCAAGCTGCAGGTCCTGCTCTCCCTTCCCTGAAAGAAGCTGCTGCATTGTCACATCCAAAGCAATGATTGCTTTGGAAATCTTGGATGCCAGAATGCAGCACTGGTAAGAGTTCGCCTTGCCCCTTGTGGTTGCCAGCCCTGCACTACGCTGACTCCCATGCTCTGGCGTGCCTGTCCTTTGGGATCTCCTGCAGGAGACCAATGCATTCACTGGGGATGCTCTTCCTGTGGGCCGCATTGTCATGGACTTGGCAGGTGCGCCGAACAATCACCAGCTTTCTCAAGCACTTTGCCCTCAGCACCCTGCATGGCTCTGTCAAGCATCAACTCTCTGAGCAAAACCCCCTGCATTGTTGAAAGCTGATCCAAAGTTCACAGAAGAAAAAGCCGTCACAGCGTGTAACCGCTGGGAAATGCTCACCCTGGCTTGCTTCTCTGTTGCACAGCTCAAAAACTTCAAAGCTTCGCCACCTCCCCCACTTTCTCTCTCAAACCTGTCCATCCAATGCTCATCTCTCCGCTGCTACCCTTGATCCAGCAGCCCTGAGCTCACTCCAGAGCCTGTCGCATCCTCTTATTTTGCATAAGGCTGTCCTCTCTGCTGCTCCTCCCCCCCCCTTCCCCCACAACACCCACAAATGTCAGCTTTGTGAGCACCCACATAAACAATCTTTGGGGCTTGACGCCGTACAGGAGCAGTGCGGTGGCAATGAGCAGGTCATGCAGGTCCATTCAATGCTGCAGAAACCGCCGACAATGCAGGCAGATGCATGCAGCAGCTCAAACCGTCAGGGCAAACCACCAGCCAGCAAATGGTCCCAGTGGGTTGGGGAGGCTGACCGTTGGAAGCATGCTAAGCGAGGTGGTGGAAGCGATGGCAAGGCCCATACCAGAGTCTCTTGTCATGCAACAAAACATGGATGTGGCCGGGCTTGCCTCTTCTGGTGGCCAGGAAGTTAGTTAGTCCGCATGCAGGCATAGATGCGCTACCTGTTGCCGCACACAGAAGGCAGGAATCATGGGCAGCGGAAGGGGCAGAGGAGCGGGGGGGAGACAGGAACAAAAGTGAAGACTCGATGCAAGTGGGGGCAGGCGAGATGGGGTGACCTGCATGGGGGGGTGTCATTTTTGTCCAGCCGCGTCCGTTTTGTTGAAGCAATCTGTGCCCGCGTGGGGGGGCTGTACATATGCCTGGCCACACAGCCCCGCAATCATTTGCTTTGTAATCATTTGCTTTGCCATCCTTCCCACACAGCCTGGCATGTCCCAATTCACATCAAGCCAGTGTTGTCTCTGTAGATGATGTCCTATTTACGCACACACAACACATATATATATATATATATATATATATATATATATGTATGTATGTTAGTATGTATGTATGTGTGTGTGTCAGCTGGAACAGCCATCTGCTTGTACTCCTGGGGCCACCCTAACTTTTGATGAGGACTGGCCTAAAATTTCAGAGAGAACAAGCCTGCATCAGAACATTGTGCCCTTCTCACTTTTTGAAAGCAGCCCAGTGTGTCGCTGGGAATAGCTTGCACATACAAACTTTTAGTTTGGCGTGCATTTGACAACCATCATGCTTTGGAGAAGTCCGCAGGGCAGGCGATGCCTATGAACTCTTGCGCACTCCTCCCTGCTGTGCAGCATGGGGGGGCTTGGGCACATTTTGCAATCGCGCTGGTGCTGACTCTCTTTGGTCCGTGGTGAACTGCGCATACTTTGCCCTGCTCAATGGCCAAAAGAACTGCTTTGTTTTTGGATCATGTGCTGCTATGATGTGATGTGCTGCTTAAATGCTGTGTCATGATGCACTCTGCACGCTTTGCCCTGCTCAAAGGGCAAGTGACCTGCCATGTAAACATGTGCTGCTTTAATGTGATGCCCTGCTCAGACCCAAAATATCATGATTTGCTGCGCAGATTTTGCCCTGATCAACGGTCAAGGAACCCGCCATATGACGACGTGCTGCTGTACTCTGATGTGCTGCACAGACCTGCTGCCTCATGACTTGCTGCGCAGACTTTGCCCTGATCAACGGTCAAGAGACTCGCTCCTTCATTGTAACTTGTAAGAAGGAGATCATCCAACAAGTGGGCCACCCGCAGCTACTGGTCACCATCAGGTAATGGGTCGCATCGGGTTGCAACTGACAACCAAGCATGGGCTATGTGTAGCAGCTTCTTGCGACCATCAGGTGATGGTCGCAGGTGATGGTGACCACACTGGGTTGTGTGGATGTGTAACCTCTTTACGGCATGGTGCCGACTTCAAAACATGGGGATTTGCTTGAGAGGGAGAAGGAAGCTGCTGGAGCACGCGCATACTGGGTTCCAGTTGAAGGCGAAGCGTGGACCAGCCACAGTAGATGATTGCGGCCATCAAGTATTGGGCCGCACAGGGCTGCAATGCATGATTTTTGTGGGCCATCCACAACAGCTGATTGTAGCCAAATATGTATGTATGTGTATATATAAATGAATGTATTTTTACATATTCTCATGAGACTTGGATGCGTCCTTGCTCAACAGGCGACGCTCACGGTAGAAGTAACTATGTGTTGTCAGGTGCTCATATAAACATGCACATACAGCATGTGCTGTGCGCAGCGAAGCAGCCATCGGCCACCTGGCTGCAGGCCGAATCCTATGTGTCACCTTGCAACCTGAGGTCCTGTGCTGGGCAAAGCAGCCATCGGCCACCTTGCTGCAGGCCGAGGTTGGCCTAGGGCCTGAGCCTCTGCCCCCCCCCCCCGAACCCCTTTGCCAACTTGTGACCCGAGATGCTGCGCTAAGCAAAGCAGCCATTGACTTAACTACCTAACTGCAAGGCGGATCCCATCATTGAATTTGAAAAATTAGGCGCTGTGACATGCAGGGAGGAATAAGGCGCCGTGACATGCAGGGAGAAGATATTGCGTGGAATACGAGCAGGGAGACTTAGGGTGCTGTGATGTGCAGGGAGATGATCGCGCGCCAGGCAAGCAGGATCGCTGCATCTGACCGTTAAATTGGCTATGGCGCCGAGTAAAGGGCATCATTGTGCTTGCACACTTGATGCAAGAGAGTCGCTAGCACACACCCATTCTTGCTGATCGTGTCCCAACCCTTTCATCCCTCTTGTACACACACACACACACACACACACACACACACACACACACACACACACACACACACACACAGGAACCTTGGGACCAAGGGCGGTGGCCGGCGCACCTCCACCTCCTCTGGTGGCGGCCGCACCTCCAGCGGCCGGCTCTCTGGCGCGGTAATGGATGACGCAGTGTCTGAGAGCGATGCCACCTCTGTCAGCTCGTACGGCACTGAGCAGTCAGGTGTGTTGTGTGTGTGTGTGTAATAGCGATGCCACCTCTGTCAGCTCGTACGGCACTGAGCAGTCAGGTGTGTTGTGTGTGTGTGTGTGTAATAGCGATGCCACCTCTGTCAGCTCGTACGGCACTGAGCAGTCAGGTGTGTTGTGTGTGTGTGCGTGTGTGTGTGTGTGTGTGTGTGTGTGTGTGTGCGCGCGCGCGCGCGCGCGCGTCACGATACAGGCCTTTTTCTTGCCTGCCTGCCTATTACAGTGTTTGTGTGTGTCGCCACTTCTGCACAGCTCCCAAGGTGTTCCATGTAAGCTGTTGGTAGCACACCTCATGAGCTGTGTCTTACAGCATGAGAGACACCTTAGTTGGAGCATCTCATCCATATCCTACTCCAAAGAGTGGTAGAGTTCCAGAATGGTGTTTCCTCTGGTGTAATGCCGTTTGACGCTGTGTTCTGGAAACAGCCATGGGTGGACCCGCGTTTGGCATTGAGCTCTTCAGTGTGCACATTGTACATCAGGTGTCATACGTGGGGGCGATGCTGGTCCCTTTTGCTGTAGATTACCGCATGGCCTTGTGTGCCCGGCTTGCGTCCAATGCTGCTTTTCCCATGCTAGCACCTTGCCTCACTTGTGTTTCATTGAGACATTCATTGTGACCAGGGTATTTTGTTGCAAGTGCCGCTTTTCTCACTCAGTCTTTGTATTGCAGTGCTGCATCTCTCTCTCCCTCTCTCTCTCTCTCTCTCTCTCTCTCTCTCTCTCCCTCTCTCTCTCTCTCTCCTCCTCTCCTCTCTCTCTCTCTCTCTCTCTCTCTCTCTCTCTCTCTCTCTCTCTCTCTCTCTCTCTCTCTCTCTCTCTCTCTCTCTCTCTCTCTCTCTCTCTCTCTCTCTCTCTCTCTCTCTCTCTCTCTCTCCACACATACACACACACGATTGATTCAAGGGTTGAGCCTCCATTCACCCAGTCAGATATGCAACCAGTGCCCCTGAAGTGCACATTTATGGCCAGTGCTCTATGTGTGAGCATAGTAGCTTCCATGGGGCTACCCCATGCAGATCCCGTGCAAAACTGCAGCAGTACTTTTCATGCTCAACGTTAACTGACCGCTCCATGCTAGGCAGCAATTGTGCATCCCGTGTGAGAACGTAACAGAGCACTTTGTGCAAAAGTGTAACAGAGCATTCCATGCTCCACACCTGGCAAGAGTTCTGCAAGTCCTGCAGGTGCTTGGCTGAGAGCATGTTGATGTATTACCTGTGCCTCCACCTCCACACCGACGCTCCACCTCCCTTGACCTAGCTGTCAACCAAATAGCCTCAAAAGAGACTCCCATCAATAAGCCTTGCACAAAAGCATCAACTGTGATCTGACAACTTTTTGCTGTCTCCCTACAAAACGGGTGCTTGCATCAAGTCTCAGTGTTGTGCCTCTGTTGCTTGCAGGCTCTGGAAGCGCAGTCAACTACAGCTCCTTCCTGCGCTACAAGTACACCGGACAGGTGCGTACAATTGGTTACATCAGTTGTATTGGTTGACCTACAGCCCAAATCCCCTGGCTCATGGGTCGCAGGCAAAAGATATGCAGGCAGGTGTGCACCATGGAGCAGGCACAGCGTGGGGGAGCCTGCATGCCACAAAAACTGAAGTCCGGACACAGTTGCACCGGAGCTTCCGTGCAATCACGATACGCAATGACTCCATTTTGGGACATGCAGACGAGCGCCTGAGTGCGTATGGGGGTGAGGGCAAGATGAGTCTCCACATGTTGTTCTTTGGCATACCACAGCGAGAGTCCCAACCCAGGGCTCTCTTCAGAGCTGCTGCCTGCTTCTTCAGGGCGTGCGTGCATACGAATGCAGCTGCCCGCGTGTGCACATGGACCACAGGGCAGAAGGACTTCAGCCAGCTGCCTGCATGTGCGTGCTGATGCAGCACAACCTGCTAACATAGGACAAGCATGCGCTGCCATGGTGACCGGTGTGCATGCTGATGCAACTACCTGCTTGTTTGGGGAGCGTGGGCCTGCTGATGCGGCTTCAAGCTTGGTCAGGATGCATGTGCGTGCTGCCGGCCACCATGCATGTGTGCTGGACCAGTCTGGAGGCGCACACACACACACACGTGCACACACACACACACACACACACACACACACGCACACACACACACACACACACACACGCGCGTGCGCACACACACACACACGCACACACACACATACACACACGCACACATGCACGCACGCACACACACATGCACACACACACACACACGCACGCACACACACACGCACGCACACACACACGCACACACACACACATACACACACACACGCACGCACACACACACACACGCACACACACACGCACGCACACACACATACACGCACACTCGCGCGCACACATACACACGCACACACGCACACGCACACACACGCGCACACACACACGCGCACACACACACACGCATACACACACACACACGCGCGCACACACACACACACACACACGCTCCCTCACACACACACACACACACACGCACACACACACACACACACACACATACAGTCAGAGCCCGGCTTGGCTCGCTATGACTGGGCACTAATATCAGAGCTTTTGCTTTTGGCTTTGCTTAGCTTGCTCTGGCTTAGCACAGGTCAGTTTTTTCTTGGCTTGCTCTGGCTTGGCACTGGTCAGAGTTTTTTCTTGGCTTGCTCTGGCTTGGCACAGGTCAGAGCTTTGCTTGGCTTGCTCTGGCTTGGCACAGGTCAGAGTTTTTTCTTGGCTTGCTCTGGCTTGACACAGGTCAGAGTTGTTTCTTGGCTTGCTCTGGCTTGGCACAGGTCAGAGTTTTCTCTTGGCTTGCTCTGGCTTAGCACAGGTCAGAGTTTTTTCTTGGCTTGCTCTGGCTTGGCACTGGTCAGAGCTTTGCTTGGCTTGCTCTGGCTTGGCACAGGTCAGAGTTTTTTCTTGGCTTGCTCTGGCTTGGCACAGGTCTGGGCTTAGCTTGCTAGGCTTACTATGGCTGAGTTTGCTATAAATCTGAAATCAGAGTCGCACTGCGGACAAACTCGCCCAGGCGAGTCGACTTTTTTTTGCGTGTGCAAGTGCTGTGCTGTGTAGCTCAGCTGCGTGCCTGTGGCATAGGAGTGAGAATGGCAACCCAAAGCCAAAGCAAAGAGAGGGGAAGCCAACCTTGTTTGCTCGAACGCACAAGCTTGCGCACGCGCACGCACACACACACACACACACACACACACACACATGTACACGCAACACATACACACACGCACAAGCTTGCACACGCTTTCACACGGGAATGCAGATGCCCGCGGTATCAGAGAGCGTTGAGCAGGATTTGGAGGGCTTTGAAGGCGTTCAGCCCCCAGGCTCGACACCCAATGCCAGCCCATTGCAAGAAGGGAAAAAGGATGATGACCGGTTCCGGGGGCCCTGCGGGGCTGTCCCATCGGGGGCATCGCTCAGAGGATTCATGGGCACCATCCAGGTGCGCACGCTGGCCCACACACATGACCTGGTTTGGAAGTGTGGTCATGTAGTAGTAATTGGGTGTACATTGCATATCGCCCAGGGGATTTGTAAGCACTATCCTGGCTGCATGCTCACTGTTCAAGCAAGGAATTCAAGTACGGGATTCATGGGCACCATCCAGGTGCGCACGCTGGCCCACACACATAACCCAATTTGGAAGTGTGGTCATGAAGTGGTAGTAGTAGTTGGGCGTATTAGAAAGAGTGTACGTTGCATATCACCCAGGGGATTTGTAAGCACTTTCCTGGTTGCATGCACCATATTCAAGCAAGGAATTCAAGTACGGGATTCATGGGTGCCATCCATGTGCGCGCATGTGGGCCTGGTAGCCCTACTAGCTTTGAATAGCATGTGCAAGTCGCCCTGAAGGGCTTCTGCAATGGTTGGGTGCCATCCGTGTGCGCATGCAGACCTGGTAGCCCTACTAGCTTTTGATAGCGTGTGCAGGTCGCCCTGGAGGGCTTATGCAATGGTTGTGAATTCGACTGGAAGGTTTCAAACTTCATGCTTCAGGGTATTTGAGAGGAGAGGCTGTGCCCCTGGGGACACTACCTTGAGAACGTATGTGTGTGTGCTTCACCTCAGGTTTCAGGGTTGCCTGGGCCGAGGTCTGCATGCTGGCGCGTGAGCACATGCACTCGCGCTTTCAACTGCTGAGCACCAGCTGTGAGAAGCAGGAGGTGCTTTCCTATTGCGAGCAGGCTTGTGCTGTTCCTGATGCATCCGCCAGCTCACAGACCTCCAAGCTGCATCCTAAGAGGAGCGTTGAGGAGTGCATTGGGAGCTGTAATTGCCTCGTTATCATCCAGGGAGACGCAATAGCACACAACCCGTACTACCATGCTGCCTGCTTGCTTTTGAACGAAAGGAAACAAAGACACACAAGCACACACGCACGCGTTGCTTGTGCTGTGTTGCTGCCGAACAGTCCCGTTCAGCGCAGGTTGGGCCTGCTCTTTTGCTCTGATGCATCTTGAGGTACATTTTTGAAGAGCACAGCCTGAGTTAAATGCCTTGCACCCTGAGTCGCATTCCACTCAAGTACATTCCATGTAAGTGCATTCCATTCAAGTGTGATCCATGCAAGTGCATTCCATGTAAGTGCACTCCATTCAAGTGTGATCCATGCAAGTGCATTCCATGTAAGCGCATTCCATTCAAGGGCATTCCTTGTAAGTGCATTCCATTCAAGTGTGATCCATGCAAGTGCAATCCACTCAATTGCACTCCATTCGAGTGCAATCCGTTCAAGTGCATTCCAGTCAAGTGACTTTCCCTCAGGTAAATCCCTCCATGTGCAGCCCCGGATGAATCCCCTCTAGTGTGTCATGAGTTAAATCTTCTCTCGTTGCCTGCATTGCAGCCTGGTATGAGTCTGCTCTTGTGCAACTTGAGAGAATACCCCTCCAAGTGCAGCCTGCTGCAGGCCATGCGTTTTGTTCAGATTAATTGCGTTTCATTTGACTTTGTGAACACCTCTTAAAGGGTTGTTTTTGATGCGTCATGGACACTTGCCGTTTTTGTTGGGGCTTAAGGTCCAAGATAACGGGGATGAAGAGAGGGACACGCACGTGCGTGCGCGCACACGCGCACACACACACACGCACACACACGCACACCATTTTGCAGGAGGGCCAGGACAGTGGGGAGGATGAAGAGGAAGGGAGGCTCCGCAGGGATGCGGCCCACCCGCATGCGCCAGCGCCGCCCTCCAAGCTTTCAGATTCCAAGCCTGCAGCAGCACCCACGCCAGCAGGTGTGTGTGTGCGCGTGTATGTGTGGGTGCGCATGCTCGTGCACACTTGGTGAGCCCAATGCATGTGCTGCTTGGTCTTCAATTGTCCTCTTTTAGTTGCTCTGATAGCCCTCATGCATGTGTTCTTCTTGTCCTGTGTCTGTACCCATTCCAGCAAGCAGCTTAGAGTGATTGAGGGCTGTTGGAAGTTTCTTGATTTTTGCAGTTATTATGATGACCCAGAATTTTTGCATGGACTGTTTTGGATATACTCTGCCAAAGAGAAGACAGAGGCATAGAAGATAGAGGCATAGAGGATTGGACTCTATTGTATGTAAGTACAAGGCATCGTGGTAACAAGCCAATTTTCAACTTTCAATGTACAGCATTCTCTCATTTTGAGGACATAGTGGCAGGCAACATTATGATTTGCATGTTGCAGTGTGCTGAATAAAGCTGTTTAGGCTCTCTTTGTATCGACTGATACTCCACCATGGAAACATTGCATGATTCATAACCATTCCTTCCTTGAAAAGACAGGTGCACTATTTGTAACCATGCTTCCTGCAGGAGGGGGGCAAGCACAGGAGGATGAGGCCCACATGATTGCCTCCACCATCCTGGCTTTGCCCCATGACGAGAGAGGGCCCCTGCTGTCGCAGATGGATTTCCACAAGAGGGTGCGTCCTTCGTTGCTATATTCAAATGTGCATGCGTTCGTGTGTCTACATGTGTGTGTGCGCGCGTGTGTGCATGTGTGTGTGTGTGTGCACCCGCGCGCATACGTGCTTGCTTGCTCCTCTTCACACTTAGCTGGGTATCAAGTGCTTAAGAACCGCAGCATGCTTGCCTGTTTATACATTTGCACACCTGCTCGTGCGCACCCAGTTTGCGCACACCAGCAATCCAGTGTACCAACAAAAAGCAAAAGGAAATGGACGCATCTATCCCTTCCAGCACTTACACTTTTTAATTCTTATGCATTGGCCCAATGAACTGCACCAAGCTTGCTTTTGGTGTTGTCGAGGCTATGCAGAGGATCTTGTTAGAATGTTGTGATTGTTGTGATACATAACTGTTGAAACTGAAATCACATGAGAAGAGTGAGGTTTGGGGCATGAGTTGCATTCACTCGCGCGGGAGGGCTTTTGGGGGGCAAGGCCACAAGTCCTGCCTTAGACCTGGTATGGGTCAGCGAAACACATGCCACAAGCAACAGTGAGTCACAAAATTGCCTGCATTGGTGACTGCACCTATAAGGCCAGTGCCTTGGCCTCCTTCCTGAGAGCAGCCCAGGTCCTTGCTTCTGCTGCTGCTGCTGCTGCTGCTGCTGCTGTTGCTGAGCTGGTGGGGGGGCCGCATCCCCCTCGCTGCGACTTGTCCCACCTCCATGTTGATCCCACCATTGTACTTGCTTGCTCATAAGCTGTTGCGGCGCTGTAGTGTTACGTCTGGGCTGGAAGAAGCCACGTGGTTTGCTTGCTGAGTCTATGTGGATTCTAAAACTGCGATGCAATGACAGAGTGCCACAGCACTCAGTCCCTTGTATTGAGCTGCGATCTATTAATCAATAGAAGGTCATTGGCTTAGGCTACTAACACTAAGTATATTATCACGCGTGCATTTGTTAGCCCTTCACTTTTGGCTGGTTGTGTTGGCCCTCCATTTTTGGCTGCTAAGACTAAGCAGATGATCACATTTGCGTGTGTTGGCCTTCCACATTGGGGTGTATTCACAGACTGAGGTTGCCAAGTCCATCCAGGTGACCATTCTTAAATTTATGGGCCCCACTCACACACTTTTGGCTGCAACCAATCAATCTGTTGATCACAGGCCGAGGTCGTGAAGGCCTTCCAGGATATCACTTCCAAGCAGCCCTGGGTCCCCTTGTCTTTCTTAACACCTCCAAGCAGCCTGAAGTCCCCCCTTGATTTGTTCATTGCAGGCTGAGGTCGTCAAGGCCATTCAAAAGATTACTTCCAAGCTGCCAAAGCCAACCCCCAGCCCTGCCCCTGCCCCTGCACCTGCCCCTCCTGCTGCAGCCCCCAGCCCTCCCCCCCCTCCTGCTCAGCCCCCAGGTATGAAAAGAGACAACAACAAAAAACACAAAGCAAGCCAAAAGGCTGCATGCATTGAGGAAAGGTTCCTCAACTAGCAAGCCAGCAAGGGTCTCTCCCAGGTACATGTCAGATGCAGACTGGTGGACATGATTGGTTTGTGCCAACCAAAGAGAGGGTAACCTCCTATGCTGGATATACAATAGATATGTAGAGGGGCAGCAAACAAACAAACAAAAGGTTGGCATTGCAGGCCCCAGAGCCATCTCCCCCCCTGCTTGATGTGCGTGTGAATGCTGGCTCGCTGCTCACGTGTTGCATGCTAGTTTGGCTGGGTGGCCAAACCACCGTGATTGTGCTGGATAAGTGGTGCACAGAAGCACAGCAACACATGAGTGCTGCAGAAGAGAACGGCACTGCAAGAGTGCAGCAACAGAGTGCGCGGCACCGCAAGAGTGCTGCAACGGAGTGCACGTCACCGCGAGAGTGCGAGGCACTGAGATTGTCCTGCCATTGTTGTTGCTGGCACATCACCGTGATCCAACACTACTACTTCGTTGCTGCTCTGATTTTCTGATGGGGCTGAAGTCCCCCCCCCCCCCCCATCTTAGATAACACGTCTGCACCAGCATGCCCACGCTGCATGTACAAAGCGCAGCACATTGACTGGTGTCGAACACGGAATGTGTGACCCTCACATGCTCATGGGAGCCTTCCCAGAGGAAGAATGGTGGGAAAGGTTCCAGAAGCCCCATGTTGTCGACGAAGCGAACTTTGAAACATCGCATGTGAGCCTTCTGGTGTGCGCACTTCCAGCACAGGCAGTGCCAGGTTGTAGAAAGTTACACCAGCGTGACTGTGCGAGGTCCAGATCCCCTGCTAGTCATACTTCCATTTCTGTATGTGAACCAGACCACTTGCTTTTGCACACAGCAACACCACCTTGCTTGTCGTCACGGCGGACCAGATCACCTTGGACCAGACCACCTACTAATCATGCCTGCATGTCTGTGCGCAGACCAGATCCCCTGCTTGTCATACTTCCATTTCTGTGTGTAAACCACTTGCTTTTGCGCACAGCGACAACACCACCCAAGCCTCAGTGACTCTGCCTCCACCCTCCTTCACCATGCTCTACATCATACCTCTCTTACGTGCTCACAGTGACTCCATCACCACCCAAGGCTGAGGCTAGGGCAGAAACGCTGAAGGTGCAAGAAGAGAGCCTGGCCCTCACAAGCAGCCCCAGGTATGGTGAACACCGAACAGCCAAGTGTATCAATTGTACTTTTGCACACCCTACTGCCTTACCGTTGTCCATCCACAGTGGCCTATGCTGTAGGCGCACTCACTAGACTTCACAACTTGATTGCCATAGGCAAAATTGGTACTGAGACCCCCTATAGGTACCTATGCTGTAGGCGCACTTTGCAAGGCTTTGCAGTATTGGTTCTGAAGCTATGGTGATCTAATCAACTCGCTCCTCATCCCGTGCGCTTGCGTCAGCATACCCAGCCATACCTCACATGGTTCCAACGCCTGTTGCTGACAGCAGCGTGCACCTTAACCTGATGCCAACAGCGTTGTGCGCGCCCATTCTTTGACCTGGACGAGCGCATGCATCCTCATCTTATACCAAAAGCAGTGTGCACCCTCAACAGATGCCAATTGCTATGTGTGCCCTCACCTGAAGCCAACAGCCATGTGCACTTGATGCCAAAAGCAATGTGCACCCAATACCAAAAGCACCCCTTCTGTGACCTGGAGGCTCTCTGCAGCAGAGGAGCTCTTGTGCACAGCTGCTCAGAAGAGGCAAACACACAGCGCACGCACACACACACACACACACACGCACATACCTATTCTGGTTGCCACGTCCCCATGCGCAGTGTTGTGCACCCCTTCTGCGACCTGGAGGCCCTGCAGCAGGAGCTCCTGTGCACAGCCGCTCAGGAGGCGTGCGTACTGCTTGCACGCGTGTCCGCTACGAGCTCAGTCTCCGGCCCCAAGCGCGCCTACCATGGGCCAGCTAGGCGGCTTGCTCGCACCCTGGTGTGTGTGTGTGTGTGAGTGCGTGTGTGTGCATGTATGTGCCACTCTTAAGTGTTCCTCTTTTCCTCATCCTCATTGCAAATGTGATTCAGTCCGTGCTGAGCGGTCAGCACGTGTTTGTTCGATGCAACTGCTTGGCGGCGCGCACAGCATGAGGGACAAAGGGCACTGTATGAGGGACACTGGGCACAGCATGAGAGACACAGAGCGCAGCATGAGGAAAACAGTCTCTGCTTCTCACAAGCACAGCATGAAGGACGCCATTACTGCTGCCCAAGTGCGCAGCATGTGAGGCACAGGACACAGCATGAGGGAGACAAGGCAGACTGGGCGCAGCATGAGGGACGCAGGGTGCAGCATGGGGGATACAGGGCACAGCACGAGGGTCTCACTCACTGCTCCCCACGTGCACAGCATGTGAGACGCAGGACACGGCATGAGGGAGACACAGCACAGCATGAGGGTCGCACTTACTGCTCCCCACGTGCACAGCATGATGTCAGCAGGAACAGGATTGAAATGGTGGATCCAACACAAATAGCGGCACGCCTTTCCGCTTGTGACCCCGCTCGCATTTCTGCTGAGGAGGCACCCAGGCATCAGGCCTAGCGATGCTGCATAGTATGAGTCACCCACCACTTCCGCTTGCACCCCTGCTTGCAGGTCTGCTTGGGTCCCACCCAGACGTCTGATTTTGCGCTGCATTTGCTGCGCCTGATTGCTGCCCAGGTGCGTCATCGCATATGAGCTGTTCCTGCATGCCTATGCGTCATTGCATATGAGCTGGTCCTGCATGCCTATGCGTCATTGCATATGAGCTGGTCCTGCATGCTTATGCGTCATCGCATATGAGCTGTTCCTGCATGCCTATGCGTCATTGCATATGAGCTGGTCCTGCATGCCTATGCGTCATTGCATATGAGCTGTTCCTGCATGCTTATGCGTCATCGCATATGAGCTGTTCCTGCATGCCTATGCGTCATTGCATATGAGCTGGTCCTGCATGCCTATGCGTCATTGCATATGAGCTGTTCCTGCATGCTTATGCGTCATCGCATATGAGCTGTTCCTGCATGCCTATGCGTCATTGCATATGTGCTGTTCCTGAATGCCTATAGCTGCGGCATCGTTTTTGCTGCGCCTGATCACAGCCCAGGTGCGCTGTTGGTGAGGGGACGATGCTGTGTGTGTATGCGTGCGTGCGTGCGAGCGCACGTGCGCTTACACAGAATTGAGCTAGCTTGCTGCCAAGGAACATGTTTCTTTTTATCTGTCACGCTGTCAGGGTGCTGTCTCCTTCCCAATCTGCCTGAGTTTGCAGGTTTAGGGAACCTTGACACACGCGGCCTCGTGGATTGCATGGTTTCTCTTTTCTCTCTTGCAGGTCAGGGCTGCAGGCATCCCAGTAGCATGCGAGCCCCCTTGAAAGCTGAGTCCTGTGCACTACGCCTCTCTTCTGTCCTCACAAGTCAAAAAGTGCAGGCATCCCCCCTTCCTGCAAGTTCCCTGCGTGAGCTTGCTGGTGCTGGTGAAACTTGACACGCTTGCACGCGGTCCTGTCATTCATGCCTGCAGGTCAGGACCGCAGGCATCCCACTGCATGCGAGCTCCCCATGTTGTCCTTCTGGTGGTCAAACCTGACACCTATATGTGTTGCTGCTTCTTTCATTCGTGCTTGCAGATCAGGACTGCCGGCATCCCCACTGCCTGTGAGCTCCCCACACTGGCTTTCTGGTGGTCCAACTTGGCGCACCTGCGCGCGCTGCTGCTCCTGCCCAAGGTAATGTTGAGAACGTGGGACGGGACATGTTTTGATATATCTTTGACAGCATGCGGAAACTGCGTTGCACACAAAGGAAACTATACCCTTATTAAAATGCTGTGGTAAACAATAGCCGAGTGTTTATGTTCACGCAAGGAAGAGGATGGAGGGGACAAGGAGGGATGGGCATATAAACAAAAAGGACGACTTGCGGTTCCTTGCGCTTTGGCAGCTCTGCTCTTGAGAGAGAATGCAAAACGATGCCAGCTGTTTGCATGCGATGTTTATTTGGCCTAAAGCTCACCTTCAAACAGCAACATTTTCATCAGCGCTTATACTGTTTGACTCCCTTCTCGATGCCAAGAAGAGAATAAGCAGCGATGGCATAGGTGAAATGCATCCCATCCAGCCTAAGGTCTGACAATGTGTGTGCATATGTGCGTGCGTGTGTGCGTGCGCGCGTGTGTGAGCCCCTGCCCCCCCCTCCATGCTCGCACATGCACAGTCTTGTCAGAGCACCTGCTCAAACCTGCAAACGCATCTAGCGGTTGTGATCCTGCTTACGGTTTTGAAGAAGCTAGGTGTCTGATTTGTTTAGCCTGCCCCATGCGTCCCAGTCCCAAAATTGTTGTGTTTGCTGCTGATTGCACAGGCGTCTGACTGGCTCAGCCTGCTCCATTAGCCCAAATCCTCAAAACACTTGTCTGTGCTTGGTTACTTGCACAGGTGTCCGACTGGCTCAGCCTGCCTCTCCCTTCCAGCTCAAAGCCAGAAGCCCCCTCCGACGCCTCCCACGCAGCAGCAGCAAATGGTAACACAGAGGCAGATGGTGGCAGCAGCAGTAGCGGCAGCAACGCACAACACACACACCCGCCCGCCTCGGGACGCAAGACCAGCAGTGCCCTGATCGCAGCCATGTTGCCTAACGTGGCGCGCCTGGAGCGTGCAGCTGCTGACGCGGTGAGTGGAATGCTGCTTGCTGCATGGGTGGCTGCCTTGTTGCCTCATGTGGCACGCGCCTGGAGCGCGCTGCTGCTGACGCGGTGAGTGGACTGCTGCTCGCTGCATGGGTGGCTGCCTTGTTGCCTCATGTGGCGCGCGCCTGGAGCGCGCTGCTGCTGAGGCAGGGGATGGAAGCGCTGAGTCACTCATTAGCATCTGCTAGTGCTCCTGCGAACAACCGGATGTTCAGGCGTGTGTGTGAACACTGGAAGTTGGCTGCACCTGAGAAGCATGGAGGGAGCCCCTTGCACTGCACGCCTCCCAACAGCAGCAGCTGCAGCAAGAGCGACAGGAGCACAACAAATTGATGTGCACATCTGTGTATTTGTCCTTGACTCAGGGCACAGGTAAAAAAGTGAGTCGGGTTCCTTACCTCGTTCATAACTGGGACTTGAGTTACACACTTGTATACACACATGTGTGTGCGTGAGCAGGTAGTGGAGCATGTGTGGAGCGAGGTCTTGCTGCCTGCCGTGACGGCGGGCACCTCTGCAGGAGCCGTCAGCGCCTCAATGACACAGTCCGTGTCTAAGAGCATGGAGGCTGGGCCCAATGGCGGCGCAGGGGGTGACGCAGCTGCATCAGCAGTGTCTGACGGCAAGGGAGGTCCTGCTCGCTCCAACATGGCGGCCAAGCGCATGCTACAGGTGTGGCGGTACCACAAATGACCTACCACTTCCGTTTGTTTGTAGATTTGATATTGATGTAATAAAATCAAATAGGCTGTTGCAGATATGGTCCAATGCTTGGCTGGCGGTGGTTGGTCTTGGATCTCTTTATATCTGGCTGAGTAACCTGGTGTTCCGGATAGGCTCTTCGTTTGGCTGTGCAAGCTGGTGTTGGACCAGTCTATGCTTGAGCTGTGCAAGCTAGTATTGGATGGCTTTATGTTTGCAACGGTTCATTAAAAGTTATGTTTCCCTTTGCAAGGGTGGGGTGTACGAGAGGAGTACCAGGGTAGTTTCTGTCGATTCAAGCGCTACCTTGGCATGGTTTATGTGGTGCAGCTACAGCAGCAGCAGCAGTGTCTGTCGGAAAGGGCAGCCTTGGCACTCCCGACAAAACGGCCATACGCTGCAGGTTTTGTTGTGAAGTTATGAGGCCGGGTGTTGAGCTCCTTGTTGAGCTGGTGTTGGATCACTTTCCAAGAACCATCAGAACAACAACAACAACAACAACAACAACAATAACAGCAACGACAACAAAGTGTCAAGGGCGGTCATGTGCGCGCCAGAAGCCACGGCTGCAATGTGCACGCCTGAAGCCACGGCTGCAATGTGCACGCCTGAAGCCACGGCTGCAATGTGCGCGCCTGAGGCCACGGCTGCAATGTGCGCGCCTGAAGCCACCGCTGCAATGTGCGCGCCTTGAGCCACGGCTGCTGCAGTGTGACCCACCCCTGAAGCCACGGCTGCAATGTGCACGCCTGAAGCCACGGCTGCTGCAGTGTGACCCACCTCTGGACTTTAGGTCCAGCAGTCATGGTCTGTGGGTAGACAGACCTCCTTTGAGGAGGCAACATGTGTGGTTCCAGGCCAAGCAGGTGTCGTATCACTCTGTGTCCGCCAATTGGCTTGCTGCTGGAAAAGCATCATCTTTCTTTGGGTGGAGTGTGCTGCTGCGGGCAAGAGTGGGTGCCAGAGGGCTTTGCACGGTTTGGACCAAGCAGTTCATGTGTGGGCATTATCTTGCGAGGCAGGGGCACTCGCAGGCGAGTGCATCCCTACTCCTTTGAATGCTACTCCTACTTGTGGGGCTCTTGGTTGAGTAGGATTTGAGGTCGAGTTGTTAACGCCAAGACTGTTACATTAACATAGAAATCACATGAGATAATTGTGCGAATGATTGAGAGTTTAAAACCAAGTAATAACAAGAGTGCGTGCCTGAGAGTCATGGATTCTGAGGGTCGTGGAGTTTGACGGTCATGGAATGTATGCCTGAGGGTCATGAAGTGTATGCCTGAGGGTCGTGGAGTCTGACGGTCTTGAAATATATGCCCAGGGGTTTGAGGTCAAGTGCATGCCTGAGGGTCATGAAGTGCATGCCTGAGGGTCATGAAGTGCATGCCTGAGGGTCGTGGAGTCTGACGGTCTTGAAATATATGCCCAAGGGTTTGAGGTCAAGTGCATGCCTGAGGGTCATGGAGTGCACGCACGCGCACACACACACACACACGAGGGCGCCATGCAGCAACGGGCCGCCAGCTTTGTTCACAATATTATTGTCATGACCCCCTCTTGCGTCCCTCACAACCCCCCCCACACACACAGGAGGGCGCCATGCAGCGATGGGCCTCCAGCTTTGAGCACCTGGGCCGTGTGCTGGGGCAGCTGAGCACGCTGCCAGCCAACACGCACGTGCATGCATTACCAGCATCTGCCCAGCAAGGCACAGCAGATGCCAAGCCTGCGGAGCAGCAGCAGCAGCAGCAGCCGCCACAACAAGAGCAGCAGGAACACGAGGGGCAGCAGCAGCAGCAACAACAAGAAGGGCAGGAAGAGGGGCAAGGCCAAGAGCCAGAGGAAGTTGCACGCACAGTGGGCCATGTGGCCCTGCTGCAAAAGTATGTGTTAGCACAGTGCCTCGCTCGCATGGATGCGCTGCTGTTCTACCATCTGCTCACGCCCCCAGGTACGCAGGCGTGGCTAGATGTCTGTGTGTGTGTGTGTGTGTGTGTGTGTGTGTGTGTGTGTGTGTGTGTGTGTGTGTGCTGAAAGGAACTTTCAGCATGTGGACGTTTAGCTATTCCTTGCCGTATTTTGTAGCCACCCTGCCTCCTTGACCAAGGCTCATGGCAAATTGGAGTCACACAGCCCTGCTGCCAACTCGAGCTGCTCTTGCGTATGCTATGCTATGCTAGGAAGTACACATAACGAAGGCATGGAGAGGATGCAGTATGGTGTACCTCTATGGTATACCTCTAGGGCTCAAAGCATGAACCCCACCGCCCACGTTCAAACGTGCACATGCTCGCAAGCGCGCACGCACACTCACGCAGTTAACGGTGGTGCCAACTTGCTGGCCAGTTTCTGCTCTGCGCAGCCGGCCAGCAAGCTAGCGTCGTCAGTGCCTGTGTGTGTGTGTGTGTGTGTGTGCGCGCGTGTGTGTGCGTGCGTGCGTGCGTGCGTGCGTGTGTGTGTGTGTGTGCGCATGTGTGTGTGAGTGTGTGTGCGTGCGTGCGTGCGTGCGTGTGTGTGTGCGTGCGTGCGTGCGTGTGTGTGTGCATGCGCACATTTGCGCATGAATGGTAGGGCAGCATCGCTGAGGCACAGAGAACCTTGGCTCCCTCCAAAATGCTGTTTTCCTCCCTGTACAAGGGCCCTATAATATCACCACGAGTCACCCATTTGGTGGGTGAGCTGGACTCAGGTGGTAGAAAGCCCTAAGGGGTTCACACCACAGCAAATGTAGGTAGGCCGCACACTGCGGGACAACTTCAAATACATCAAGCAGGCCTAGAGCAAGGGGCTAGGCTTGAGGCAACTCTATCTATGGAAGGGACAGCATCTGGTGTGCTCATCGCCAGTTGTCACATATTTTTGGAGGCTGAGTGGACCACGATCGCAAAACAAGCACTAAAAAGAAGGAATTGCAAAACAAGCTGCTGAGGGTCCCTGCCTGGAGTAAGCCGGGCTCCTCTGTGCCTCAGCTCAGCGATGCTGCCCTACCATTCACCCAATCACACACATGCACACTCACTCACTCAGGTACCGACGATGCCAGCTTGCTGGCTGACTACATCCCCACCTGGAGCAAGCCAGGCTCCTCTGTGCCTCAGCTCAGCGATGCTGCCCTGCCCTTCACGCGCGGCCTGCTGAGCTTCGGCAGCGGCATGCACATCAAGATGGCTGTTACACGCATGCAGCAGGTGAGAACCAAGCATGCAGCAGGACTGGTGAGAACCAAGAAAGAGAACCAAGAAAGCATGCAGCAGGACAGGTGAGAACCAAGCATGCAGCATGCAGCAGGACTGAGTAAAAACAAAACTGTGCCCAGACTCTCAGGGCTTCTAATTCAGGGGTGTTGAAGGAGTGTACATGTTTCTTCAAGCCGCTGCGTGCTTGTTATCACCAGGGCTGTGACTCACACGAGGTGGCTCACTTGTTGTTATCATGGCTGTGACTCACACGAGGTAGCTCACTTGTTGTTATCGTAGCTGTGACTCACATGAGGTGGCTCACTTGTTGTTATCATGGCTGTGACTCACACGAGGTAGCTCCCAGCATGCATGCCCTCACCTTCCTCTCTTCATCCCTCACTTTCCATCACTTCCTGCTGTCATGGCTGTCCCTGGCATGAAGTGGCTCCTGGCGCGCATGCAGCCCTGCTTTGGTTTTCGATATACTGCCATGCCAACTCGGCAGGCAACAAGGAGATGGACGCACACACACACACACACACACAGCCCCAAACTGCCTTGACCTGGTAAACAGTACACACAGCCAAATGCACACTTTCATTTGCACCTCTGTGAATCTGACGCTTGCACACGTACACAGAGCACCAAATGCACACGTACGCACACACGCACGTGCACACACACACACACACACGCGCTCACACACACACACACACGCACGCAGTGGGCAAACAGCTGCGATGCGCGGCTGGGCGCCCACCCCTCCATGTCTCATGCCTCGGGGCCAGCAGCACCACGGGCGTTCCCTCTGCTGCGCGGCGCTGCTGACTTGTTGATGATGCCCAAGGAGCTGCTGCTGGATGAGGCCGTGCGCAACGACGTGTACCAGGCGATGACGATCAGGTGCGTGGTGTTGTGTGCTTTGAAGGTTTTGCTGCAAGAGGTCATGCTGCTGGATGGGTCTGTGTGGAAGGGCGTGTGCCAGGCGCTGGCGGTTAGGTGTGTGTTTAGTGGACGTTGGGGTTGAGGCGGTATGCAAGGGTGGAGATGGAGGACGAGGCTGTGCATGAGGGTGTGTGTGCCAAGAGCAGAAATGGAGGACGAGGCTGTGCAAGTGGGCGTGTGCCAGGAGCTGACGGTCAAGTGTGTATTGTAATGTAAGTGTGTATGTATGTGTGTGTGGTGATCATTCATGACTGTTTGATGTGGAGCTCTGCTGAATTGTTGATGATGTGCAAGGGGCTCATGCTGGATGAGGCTTCAGTATTACAGCAGGCCAGTCCTTGAGGGTAGAGCACACGCTGTGGTCCTGCAAGCTGGCAGGCTGCTGCTGCTGCTGGTGATGATGATGTCCATGATCAAAGCCTGCTTACTTTTGTTGTGGGACATGCATGGTTGTTGTGGGATCAGTCCTCGCATGCATGTGCATGCTCAAGGTATAAGCCTCCTGACGAGCTGATGTGCAAAAATTGTGTGTGTGCTGATACCTGCATCTATCATGCTGCTGTATGGCCAAATGCCTGCGCCATGTGTGATTGATTAGCACAATGTCAAACATCCTAGACACGGTAACTTGAATGTTGTGTGCATGGATACATGTGTACATATTTATTTATCGATTTATTTATTCATACACAGACATGGATTAGCTGGGGTCATGAAGCACACTCGAGGGCCGCCTTGGCCCTCTCCATAGCCTCTTTTGGCAAGTGCACGACCCTCTGTAGCTCTGGCTTTCTTGTAGCCATGAGAGAGAATGCACCATGATACCTTACACTCAAAGGGTCCCCAGGAAGGAAAAGAAAGCCCACAGCTCTGTGCGCCAAGTCACACAGGCCTCTAGCTTTGCTGCTACTGTGTCTGCAAAGGCACAAAGGCCTCAGGCTTGCTGCTACTGTGTGTGTGCAAAGGCACAGAGGCCACTGGCTTGCTGCTACTGCGTGTGCAAGAGCACGAACCTTTTGCTTGCTGCTGCTTGATGCGCCAAGGTACATGTCTCTGGGTTCAGAGGCCTCTGGCTTGCTGCTGCTGCTGCCTTGTAGGCAAGGTTGAGCAGAGGACGACCTTTTGAATGGGCATATGCAAGGTGCCTATCACATGGCCTTTCCATGTGGCACCTTCCCATGTAAATCATTGGTATCGGCGACGGAATGTGACAATGCTGCGCTTAGTCATACTAAAAATAGAAGTGTAAACCACCAATAAATCACAGAAGTGAGTGTGTAGACATGAGTAACACTACTTGTCTTAAAAAAGATTAACATATCCTACAAGGTAATATTCACCGTCTGTCATGCACCCCTCCTGTCCTTCCGCCCTACCGCTTTCATTGCTGTACCTCTCCCCCCCCCCCAACACACACGCGCGCACACACACGCACACACACATGCACACGCACGCACGCATGCACGCCCGCGCCCGCAGGTCTATGCTGCACATGGTGCGCGGCTTCCAGGCCGACGAGTACCAAGGCCCTGAGGAGGGCTCCAGTGCGAGCGTAATAGCGCAGCTTCAGGAGGTGCAGGAGGTCGCGGCGGCCATGCAGCCAGATGCCCCTGCTGACCTCAGTCACCAGGCACCACAGTACCAAGCGCCTGCTGGGGAGGCGCTGCATGGGCAGGTGAGGAGCGAGAGGATTTTGTGTTTGTGCACAGCATCGGTTTCATGGTTTAGGGAGGAGGGGTGCTGCAGGGGTGCTGCAGGGGCAGGCAAGGATGAAGCATTCGTGCGTGCATTGACTAAGGAGGGGCAGGGGGGGCAGGACTAGGACCAAGCCAGATGCCCCTGCTGACCTCATCCACCTCGCACCACAGTACCAAGCGCCTGCTGGGGAGGCGCTGCATGGGCAGGTGAGCTGCAAGAAATTTTCTATGCATGCTGAGGGCGTGTTGGTATCTGGGAAGGGCACGAGGGAGGAATAATGTCAAGGGCATGAAAGAGGTGTTGATGCATGAGAAAGGAATGAGGTCGAGGGATGTGCAAAAGATGTGGATCCAAAGAGTGCATGAGGAGAGAACGAGGTCAAGCCTGTGTGTGAGAGGGGAATCGAGTCAGGGATGTGCATGAGGAGGGGAGCAGGACGTGTGCATCGTATGCTGTGTCGTGAGGATGTGGTGGGGGGCTGTACTGTGCCTTTAGAGCGTGTCATACCTGTTTTGTTTAAGGACGGGTGTGTGTGTCATGCCTGTGCTGTTTGAGGAGGGGGGGTGGCAGGGAGCACCTTGTCGTCTGTGTTTTACTCCTGCGAGTGTTTTGCTCCTTTGTTTTGCTCCTCTGTCCCTGCCCAATCATCGGTGTGTGGTTCCTAAGCCTGCTGCTGCTTTTTTTCCTCCTGCGTCCGGAGCCAGAAAGCTGCTGTCCGTGTCTGTGGCACCTGGGTCCCAGAGCGCTCATTGCTGCCTGCTGTTTGCCGAGCCTCAGGGCATGACCTGCCATGAATGCAAATCAGACAAGAAGTTCACGCTTTGTGCTTGCGGTTCCAAGTGCTGGTTGGCACTGAGCCCGGTGTGGAGTACGATGCGGAGAGTGAGCTCATCAGTCAGCAGGGCTTGTAGTGAACATGTGTGAGGACAAACTTCCTTTTTATCTTCATGACCTCATGTGTTTTTATGAACAGGCTAGCAGTCAAACGTCTTGACTGAGGCCTTTTTTCCCTTGTAACCCTTGTAACCCTTGAACATGTATGAGGACAAGTAGGTCAGCTTCTTTGGGTTGCGTGCGCAGGTGCTGGTTGGCACGGAGCCCTGTTTGGAGTACAATGGGGACAGCGAGAGTGAGCTCATCAGGCTGCAGGGCTCATAATGGACATGAGCTCAACATGGTTCCACTGTTGTGTTTGCAGGTGCAGGTTGGCGCGGAGCCCGGTGTGGAGTACGACGCGGACAGCGAGAATGAGCTCATTGGGCCCCAAGGCCTGGCCAAGAGGGCAGCCGGGTCCGGCAAGCAAGTGCGCTTTGAGATGCTGCACAACCTGTGGGCCTCCAAGCGCGCGCTGCCCAAGGCATAAAAAAGAGGTGCCGCACAGCCCGTGGGCCTCCAAGCGTGCGCGCTGCCTCAGGCTTGAAACGAGGGATGTGTGGACCTTGCAGCTCTCAGAAGGGGTGTAGCCTTAGGGCTTTCCTGCATGCGCCATCTGCATGGGCAAGGACAGGGCATGGAAGGGTCGCGCACCTGCACAGATGACAGAGGATGATTGAGGTTTTCCTTCAGTTGTGAGCCTGGCACTGCTACAGCCTGTTGCTGCACCTGCGTGCCAGGTTGCTGAGCAAAAGCTGGAAAAAAAAGTGTGTGAATTGCCACAGCTGAAATGCTGTCGAGCTGCAAGCGTTGAGGTGGTGCGTGCAGAGGCAGGCGCAGCAGCAGAAGCTCGGCACCTTGGGGCAGGCGGAGCAGCAGCAGCAGCAGCAGCAGCAGCAGCAGCAGCAGCAGGAGTGCTGCAAATTAGTAGCTGCAGAAAGTGCACAGGGGTGCAGCAGCAACAGGAGTGCAGCAGCAAGGGAAGTGCTGCATCTTGGGGTTGGCGGAGCAGCAGCAGCAGCAGCTACGAGCACTCATTCTTGCTGGAGTGGTCGCGCACCTTCCTCACGACTGAAGACGCTGCGCGCAGCCATCGCTGGTTCTTGAGCCTAGTATTTTATCTGAGCTGTGGCTTCTGTGCAGCAGTGCCGGCTCAAGCATGGGCAGCAGGAGCAGCAGCAAAAGCGCTGCCCCTTTCGCACCACAAATATGGTTGTGGATTACAGCTGAAGCTTTGGGGAGGGCATTAAGTAAGAGGGGCGCAGAAAGCTGTAGGTGTTCCGGGGTACACACTGTCTTCAGCATGATGAGCACGAGTAGCCTGTCTCTTGCCTCAGGCAGCGTGGTGTTGCCTGTCACACAGCAAACCAGGCTCACCATGTGCAATGCAGCTGCTGTCTGCTGCGATGCATGTGCACTGTGTTTTGGTGGAAGGGAAGGAGGGTGATGCCTTGTTCGAGCGGTGCAGCACACCCGGCTTGTTGCGTGTGCTGTGCGGCTGCCATCTGCTGTGATGCATGTGCACTGTGTGGGTGGTGGAAGGGAAGGAGGGTGATGCTTTGTTTGAGTGCCATCTGCTGTGATGCTTGCACACTATCAATTGAGGGACGGAGGGTGGGTGATGCTTTGTTTGAGTGCCATCTGCTGTGATGCTGGCACACTATCAGTTGAGGGAAGCAGGGTGGGTGATGCTCTGCTTGAGCGCTGCAGCGAGCTGTGCTGTGCACGCACTGTGTGTTGGTGGGAAAAGGAAGGAAGGTGATGCTCAGTTTGGGATGTGGCCAGGGTCTCAGAGCTGCTGCTGAGGAGGGTGGTGGTGTTCAACATGATGGTTGTCAGGTGGCATTTGCTGATCGTGCATGACAGGGTGTGAGGCCTGTTTGCTGAGTGTTTTGACTTTGGGACTTCCAGCTGATGACTCTGAGCGTGGGGTTACAAGGGGTTGGCCTACCACGACAGCATGCTCATGACAGCTTGCACATGCCATGCCCTTGTGTGTACATAGACACAGAACATCTGGGGCAAGGGCATGGTAGGACTGATGGTTCTGAGCGAGTGAGTCAGTGTGTGAAGGATACAAAATTGCTTGAGTGCATCCAGGAAGGCTGTGCAACAGCGTTTGCACGGTGTGTCTCAGTCTGAATAGGGTAGGTAAGGTAACGTAAGGTCACATCGCTACATCCGCCTACAAGGGCAGCTGAGCGGAAACACAGAGGCCTGTAACCAGACCAGTCTGAATGGGGTAGGCATCTTGCTCACATGCCCTTGGAGTGTCATTGGCGCTCGCTGTTGTGTCTGCTCAAAGGAGCTTCCCGATGAAAGGCAGTGCAAAAAGAAGCGATGCGCATGTCCACACCTAGCCCAACTTCTGGGGCACGTCTTCCATTTTGTCGGTATCAATGGTGACTTTGGGCATATGGAGACGATGTGAATCGTCAACCGACTTGACTCTATTGCTGCTTAGTATGGAAATACAGTCTGATGGAGGGGTCCAAATGCGCTTCAAGCCGACTTGTTTCCTTTCCCTAAATTGTTGCAGGGAGTGCTCTGCTGCCTATGTTGTTTCTTCTTGTAACAATTGCTGTCAACAATGGAGTGCCACACATGTTGTTGCTCAAGTTGCTGGTCTTCGCAAGCCAGACATTAGATACCTATAACCACAGGTTAGAAACGGTAAGCCTCAGTGTTAGTCTCAGTCTGCTTCTACAAAAATGAATAACGTCCTGAGATTGTTCCATCCAATATCCTTACACCAAGATGGATGAGAAACACCTGTAAATTTTCAAGTTCTCATAAAAGTGTGGGTTTCCGCGCGGGAACAACTTCCTGCTGAAGGTCAAATCCCATTGTGATCTTGTAGAAAAGGAGCACCTCGGGGTTTACGACCAATCGACAGGCGTTTTAGCATCAGGGCATTGCCTTGCAGCTTTGTTATGTCCTGGGAGAGTGCTCGAATGGGGGCAACTAACCTGGAATGCTTCACACAGACTAAAATTCCAGAGCTGGACAACTCCCCCCCCAAAAAACAGGTGTTTTTAGTATAGGTTAGGATAGGGTTACATAGCTGTACCTGCCTACAAGGGCAGCTTAGCTGAAGCAAAAGGTGTTTGTAACCAAACCAAACTAAAGTTGTGTAAATGTCAACAAGTCAGGAAAATACACTTATGTGTTTCCACAAGAACAAGAAGCAGTATTTTTAGTATGCTCAGCAGCCCCCAACCCTGAGTACTTATTTAAGGATTCAAATAGTAGCCTATCCCCTTTCAAGGAGATGGAGCTAAGCGTACTCCAATTATGGTGGTGGGGATGCAGAACGTCCTTTCGGGGGTGGAAAAAATGCCAAATTGTTCGATTTTCCCAAAAGGACATCCTGCATCCCCACCGCCATAATTTCATTAACCTTAATCCCCGCTGTTGTGGATGCGCCCTGAAACATTGAATTGCATGCACTTCCAATGAACCATCGTCGTTGTGAGAAATGTGGTATACGATCGGAGGAAGCCAATGGGGGGCTCCAGGGAGCCAAATGCAAGAAGTGTGCTAACAAATATCCAGCTGGGAAGCCTAAGCAATTGCAACCGCGTCAAAGC
This sequence comes from Dunaliella primolecta, assembly GCA_914767535.2. Classification (NCBI taxonomy): domain Eukaryota; kingdom Viridiplantae; phylum Chlorophyta; class Chlorophyceae; order Chlamydomonadales; family Dunaliellaceae; genus Dunaliella; species Dunaliella primolecta. Next base: position 948,975 of record OU611752.1, read on the forward strand.
GTAGACATCAAAGCCTTATGAGGCTTGAAAGCATGCTGTACAATGAGGCAGCAGAGGCGGCAATTGGCGCTGTGCTGCAGAAGAAACAACCCAAACGCATCAGCACCGCCGAGGAGGATGCTTGCTACCGTGCCGTTCCAAAGGCCTGCAACCCTGGCCAGGTAAGCATCTTGATGCTTCTGATGATAAGGCATTGTGGGTGGGATCCATGTCAGATCAACTCTAGGGTTACAAGGGGTTGGCCTACAGCCCGAGAATCTGGCTGATCGGCTGCTGGTGAAGCATTCTCATCCAGCATCAAAAATTGAAACCAATTCTGACAAGAAGTTTGAAACTCTGTACGAGTCTTGATTTAGGAAAAGAAAGAAAGAAAGAAAAGAAAGAAAGATCTACGCTTACCGTTCGGCCGCGTGCATTAAGGAAAGAGCCTTCCATTGGCTCCCACCGGTATATATAGGGCATCTTTATCTCCACCCCGGCCACAAGGATGCAATCCGGGGACCTCCTCCTTGCTGTCGCCCTCCTTGCGCTTGACCAGGGCTCCGTAACATGACGGTGGCTGAGCTCGATGCTCTTTTAGGAAAGCATTGACCTCAAAATGAGTGAAAATGTGAAAGCTCGCCAAGAAAGGAATAAAATCAGTGTTTGGAAGCTGGGCAAAAGTAAGTAATGGCTTAAAAAGATCAATGAACAGGTCCTTGTATTTCTGCGCAGCTCACACAACTCACAGCAATTGCAATAGAAAAGAACATGTGTCTCGTCCTGGACTTCAGCATATCCAACCTTATCACTTGGCTGCTTCATAAATGAAGCAGGGTCTGGAGTCTGTTTATAGTCAGCATACCAATGCACTTGCCATGGGCATTGTAGACATAGGCACATTCAGAGGTGATAACTTCCAGCATTTGTGCTGGCATGGCGACCTCATCAGATGTGTCAGGTTGGAGACTTTCCTTCATGAGGTCAACACTTCTAATGATAATATCACATTGCCATGTTGGCATGTTATCTGTCTGGGGGTTGGTAGGTTGGAAGTCAAAGGAGACATTTTTGCAAATGGCGCAGCCGGTAGTTGAGAGCCATGGAGAGTCAGAAAGGCTTTGGGGATTGCCTTCAAAGCCTTGGTTGACAAGATTGTCCAGGTCTACCTCATCGTCCAGGGGGTCTACTGTGTGTTCAAGCCTCTCCTCCTCAAAGGCTTGCACATGGGCATCATGATGTAGATCTGGATGCATTTGTAACATATCAGCAGCTTCCCATTTGGGATGCCATTCCACATGGGTCATTTCACAACCTTCAGAGAAATTGATCCTTTCCGCTTTTGGGGAGTCTGACAGAGGGGCGCACGCAGGGCAGTCCCAGTGCTCATTTGGTTTGCTCAGTGCCCAGTCATTTTGGGAGCATGCTTTGACATGTATGAGGCAGCCCCAATGGCAAGTGCGGTAGCAGGTATCACAGGTGGGCATCATGCCCACGATGATATGATATCGTCGTAGCATTGAGATTCATGGGCGTGTTCTTTGCTCACAGGGATCCAGCAGAGTTGGCAGCACGGGTCTTCTTTAATCCTTCTAGGTACATGCTTTAAATAGTCTACTTTCAGCCCATCATTTTGGGAAAAGGGTAAGGCCCGCTTTTCATTTGTTACAGGGTGCCATTGGACTTTGTATCGAGTTTGCTACTTCTCTTGAGAGGATCTCTTGGATTTCCATAAATGTTGCCGGTCAAGATTTTTAGGATGACGTGGTCATAGCGGAAGATGATGTTGCTAACTTGTTCTGCACTCAATTCAGCAGCCTTATCCTGCTTATAGTTTTAGAGCCACAGGGCAGCGTCAGTGCCTGGTGTGTTTGGAGGTAGGGTTCTTCCTTGGCTAGCCAAAATAGATGAGAAAATGGATTTCCGCCAGGGCCTGCGCCAGGGATCCCAGTATCAGCCACGCTATTATTGGCTTGGTTTGCCTGATATTTTGCAATAGCATCTGCGCAAACGTTACCAGCAACTTGCTGGTATTGAATGCCAGCATGCGACTTTACTTTGTAGACACAAATATTGGTTTGTGAGTTGAGAAGAAATGATTTAAAGGACGTCCCTTTGAATGTGTTGCTTGTGCTTCTCACGGTAAATAAGCTGTTTACGTATTTGGTGAAGTGAGGTGAGACTGTCTGAAGCAATGTGTGAATAAGAGTGCGTGATGGCAGCAGCAACTGCTGCTAATTCAGCTCGACATATGGTGTTGGTAATTCCAGCACCGTTGGGCTCGACAAAACTTTTGCTTTCAGTGTAAGGGCAGTAGACGCCTGCTCCAATTTCTGTATGCCATTCTGGATTTGACAGCTACCATTAGTGTAAGCCCATGTCCTCCAGTCAGGGATTTTGAGATGAGGATTGGACAAAATTGGTTCGGTACAACAAGTTCTTTCTGATCACCTATGTGCGGATAGGTTGGATTTTTATATCTATTTGTTGTTTGTCAGTGGGGGGGCGTTGGCATCCAGGCATGTCAGCATACAATGTAATAAGAATGGTTGCCAGCACTGCGTAGCTCCCATTTGGCTTCTGGTTCAGCTGTGGCCAGGCCCCGCCAAGCTGGGTTATGGTTGTTAGGTAGATTCTTGCAGCTGTGTTCCAGACTGCAAGAATTTGTATATCCCAGGTGTGCTGAGAGGGAGATATTTCCTGGTGTGGCAGAATTGAGGATCATAATAGCAAAGGTTGGTTCGCACTGTGGTTCCAAGTTCACAACAGAGATGTGGATAGGCAGTGATGAGTTTGGATTAGGGTTAGTCATCGTGTATTTTCCCCAGACAGGAAGAAACATAAAAGTGGCCTCTGCATTGAGAATGGCTGAGTAGATAGCATGACGCAGTGCCTGGGTCATAGCATCCTCGACATCAATGGGATGGCAGACGGAGAAGCCTGAAAATCTGGATAAGAAGAAATTGTGACAGGCACCAAACAGAGTGTCTCGGGGGACGGTGCTCCAGTAGTGCTGGTATTTTGGGTTGTGGTCCAGCGGGGAGGCCATTTCCTCTTGAGTGACCAGGGCCCAATGTTGAAGGGCAGCATGGATGTGGGTTGGCAGGGCCTGCAAGAAGGAGTCTTTAATTTTGCGAGCAAGGAGCCCCTACGGCTCCAATGCAAAGCTAGTAGGAGCAGGTGTTATGGCTTCATGCATGCCAGCAAGTTTGGCTTTGTAGCATGCCTTGTGGAGCTTTTGAAATCGGCTGGGAGTTATCATCCCCCGATACATTTACCTTGCGTTTTGTATACACAGGCCATGTGTGACTTGTAAATTTCTGTGAGGACAAGGGGAGGTGGAGCACGAGGGTGGGGAAAATATTAGTAATGTATATGGAGGTCACAAACACAAAGAAATGTTGGGGGGGGGGGAATTGGTCCCATGGTGGAGACGTGGGCCATTTTTGGTTGATCTGAGGCCAGGAGAGTGATCTGGGATCCTCTGACTTTCATCATCTTTATATGAACATGAAATTTCATGGAATATTAATGGTTTGCACGATTTGAGAAAGAAAACCGGTAAAGAGCATATCCAGCGATTTATATCAGGGGAGTTGTCCACCATGCTGATAGGGTTTCAGCGAAGTCCAGATGGATGACGAAAAAGATTCTCACAAACGAGGTTTGGGAACAGGCACCGATAGCCATCTTCTAGATCCTCAGATGAATGATTACCAATGCAGGCAACAAAGAATCTCCTTACAATGAGGAAAAGAGAGCAAGGGCTAAAGCACTGTGCAAGAAAGAATCAATGCCAGCCAAACAGTTGCCTGCGTTAAGGATAGGTTCCCTTACTATCAAGCTAGCAAGGGTCTCACCAAAACATTGTGCTTCTACTTCACCAGGAAGAAAGAAAAAGCATAAATCGGGACCAGGAAGGTCATCAGCAGGATCTTAAATTACTTTGTTCCAGGTAAAAAACTTCTGGGGTACATCTGTTGCTGGTAATTTCATACGCATACCGGACAGGTTAAAAGACCCTTGCCAGCATGATAGTAGGGAACCTTTCATTAATGCACGTGTCCTTTCTGGCTGCTGTAGTCTTTCATTTTTCTGTATTGGAAAGAAGGAGCATGAAGCTTCAAATTGCTGAAATGGCAGCGGCTTCCACTGAGTGTTCCCCATTTGCCCTGCAAATGCAAACCCTAATACAATATTTAGCACAACATGGCAGGCACCAATTTCTGCTTGGTAGGGAGTGAAGCTCGCCAGCTTTGCATCCAGTGATCACCACCGATGCATTTTTCTTCCTGGTTTTAGGGCACAAACTGGAAAATGTTTGAAGGTACAGCCAAGCACTACTTGATTGCTTCTCTTTTCCTTGTGTCACAAGGTTTCAGCATGTCATGCTTCCGCGTACATGCATGCTGACCAAGATGCAAAATGGAAAGTTGGTGAGCAGAATTGCTCATCTTTAACTTAATTTAAGACATGCAGGTATTCATTCCCAGTAACTAAGAAATCATGGCAGGCATTGGCAGCATGGAGCAGATGGAGGAAGCACTTGCTGCGCGATGGCCTGGGCGAGCGGATCAGATTGGGGAGGTGCTGAGCCTGATAGGGAAACCCTCGCAGCCAGGTACCAGCTTCTTCGTTTATGGGACATCAGGCACGGGCAAGACCAGCATCATCAGGTAACAGTTGGGTTAGAACCCATCAAGTGGAAGGAGCGAATGGCACCTGATTGTACAACCCTAGGGCCCTCTTCCCTTGCAACAGCCACATCAACCTGGACTTGCAGGGACTGTGTACAATCTATGGGGCGCCACCATGCCTATTTTGAGGTGGGCAACACCAGCAAGCCCAGACACCTGTTCAGCTCGGTGCTCTCCCAGCTGCACCGCTTTAAACGCAAGCGCGACAAGGGATACGCAGGAGTGGTGTGCGACAGCCCCACCGAATTTATGGTGGAAGTCGCAAGTGAGTGTGCGCGCAAGATTTTTGAAATGGGAGGGGAGCTGTCGCTGAGCTGTGATCACCAAGGCAGCAACGACACACGCGCGTGCACACACACACACACACACACACACACACACACACACACACACACACACACACACACACACACACACACACACACACATAAACATGCACACACACACAGAAATACACACATATACACACACATACACACACATACACACACACACACACATACACACACACAGAAACACACACAGACACACACACACGCATACTCAATCATACATAACTTCAAAATACACACACGCAGCACACACAAACACATACACACGCATACTCAAGCACACATAACTTCAAAACACACACATGCACGCACGCGCACGCACGCACGCACGCACACACATGCAGAAGCATGCCCTGCCAACCAGGCCAGCACGGCCTTCATAATCCTGGATAATGTGCACCTGCTGGCCAAGGGCACACTCCTGCAGGCCCTCCTGCACACCGCGTCATACGCAGGTGCGGCTGCCTGACAGGATGACTCCGGATTTTGGGTGAGGTTGCCAGCTCCTGTACAAAGGCTGTCCTTGAGTGTCCTAGGCTGCCACTTTCTTTATGCCAAGAAAATTTAGGCAGGGGGGGTCCCAATGGTTGCCTTCAAGGCACAAAATTGGCTTTCAGTTTAAACAGATTGTCTTATAGATGTGGCCCCTGCCAACTCAACCATGCACGGCTGACTGCTTTAGGTCGCTAGGAAGGTGTGGAGTCGGGAGCACAAGCAACTAACATCATTGCTCTGGGAGTCGCATGTGATGAAGGAAACATAAGAAAAAAGGTGGTTCAAACACCGGTACTCGTACTTGTCGAGGGATTCAGGCGCAAAGAGGTGCTGAGTGTGTGTGCTGTGTTGAGCATGCGATAAAGTGGTGAAGGGGAATGTTGCTGTGGCGAGACCCTTTGCTAGCTTGCGAGTTAGGGAACCTTCCCTTCATGCATGCAGCCTGTTTGGTTGGCGCAGCCCCTGTTTGGGGGGGGCAGGGACACACTGGCTGAGGATGTCAACCTGACGCAGAGGCCACAATGATCTCCCCTGTATCCTTTCACACAATTATCTATCTCCAAGTACACACTGGCCCAGGCCTTCGTTCCAGGCCTTTAAAGAAGCACACAGGTCTCCCTTTTGGGGGCTGGGTCTAATCTCGGCACCATACCTGCATTGGAAAGGAAAGGAAAGGAAAGGGTTACATAGCCGTACCTGAAACATAACTGCATTGCTGCCTTCCCTGCACAAGCACTGTGCTCCTATGCAGTCCATGGAGGCGAAGCTTGCAACATGTGAAGGCAGAGCTTGCCGTTTCAGAAGGCAAAGCATGCAGCCTACGTGTTTATGAAAACAAAGCATGGGTCTGGCAGTTCTATGAGAACTTTGTGCATTGATCGTGCAGGTGCAAATGTCCAGTTCATCTTGGTCAGTCGCCACGGCTGGGTGGCATCTGAGTTTTGTGAGGGGACTTGCAGCGACGGGCTTCCACAGGTGTGTAGTGGTGTGTGTGTGTATGTGTGTGTGTGTGTTTGGGGGGGGGGGCATTGGGGGGTGCTGCGTTTGGAGTGCGCCCAGCGCTCCAGCTCCAGCAATCCGATCCCTGCATACCACTTCTTCCTCTGGAGGTTCTTCACGCTTTTGCTTGTACGCCGATCTCTTTGGATCGGCAGGGTCTTCGCACGCCCTTCTCTCACATTTTCAATCATTTCAATGGAATGGAAGAGTGGTGCGGCCTTGCTTTTTTTGTGGTTTGCTGACATGCAGGGTAGACCCTGAAGGCAAGGATGTCCTTTCCACTGGCCTCTCCTGCTTGTTTTGATCCAGCCCTTTTTTTTCCGCCCTTACACTTAAGTGCTTTGTGCTCTCCTTCAGGGTGCCTGTCTTTCTATACAATGTCACAGCCCTGCAGCTCTTCAGCCGTCAACTTAATCTGCGACACAGACATACACACACACACACACAAGCTGCCTACACTCCGAACCGTGCAGGTCTTCTTCCCTGCCTACAGCGAAGAGCAGCTTCTCAGTATATTGAAGGTGGGTACCAGCGTGAGTGCATGCGGGTGCATTTGCGTGCGAGTGCATGCGTTCATTTGAAACATGTGCTGGTCTTCCGTATTACTGGTACCGATTGCCTGCCTTCCTTTCAATTCAATTGTGTGTGATGCCTGGTGGAGGCCAACATGTGCTTGTGATGTACAAGCACGTTTCATGAGCTGTTTGCATGCCCCCAGCCTGAGCAGGATGTGTGTATGCCCTTATGCCATTGCTTCAATTATGCTTGCATGTCCCTGTGAGCTGTTTATTTGCTCCCTGCCTGAGCAGGATACCTGCCTCCCTGCACTGTTGTGTTCCCTGTGCCTCCAGGCCAGCCTGTGCGGGATGCGTGCATTCCCTTGTGCCGTTGCCTTAGCCATGCTTGCATGTCCCCAGGAGCTGTGTGTTTGCTCCCAGCCTGAGTAGGAAGAAATGCCATTGGGTTCCTCGTCCTCCAGGCCAGCCTGAGTAGGAAGAAATGCCATTGGGTTCCTCGTCCTCCAGGCCAGCCTGAGTAGGAAGAAATGCCATTGGGTTCCTGGTCCTCCAGGCCAGCCTGAGTAGGAAGAAATGCCATTGGGTTCCTCGTCCTCCAGGCCAGCCTGAGTAGGAAGAAATGCCATTGGGTTCCTTGTCCTCCAGGCCAGCCTGAGCAGGGTGCATCTCCACTGCCCTTGTTTCCATTATGCTTGTGTGTCTGCTTGTGTGTCCCTGTGAGTTGTCTGCTGGATTGGAGCCCTTAACTGCTGGCTCGCTGCTGATTAAATCCAGCTGCAGTCAGGGGGAAAGGCCTGTGCTGCGGCCGCTTTGGCAGCAGTGGAGTGGCTTGACTCAGTGATCATGGCTGACACACACATATCATCGATCCAATGATCAGGGCAAAAGGCCTGTGCTGCGGCCGCTTAGGCAGCAGTGGAGTGGCTTGACTCAGCGATCATGGCTGATAATCGATTCAATGATCAGGGCAGAAGGCCTGCTGCTGCCCCTGCGGCAGCAGTGACGGCGGCTCAACTCAATGACCATGGTTTTGGTTCAATGATCAGGGCAAAAGTCCTGCTGCTGCTGCTGCTGCTGCTGCTGCTGCTGCTGCTGCTGTGGCAGCTGTGACTCAATGACCATGGCTCTAATGCAATGATCATGGCTGATCACAGCTTCAATGATCAAGGCAAAAGGCCTGCTGCTGCTGCTGCTGCTGCTGCTGTGGCAGTAGTAGCAGCGGCTCGATGACCACGGCTCAAGCTCAATGATCATGGCTTTGATTCTCAGGTTTTGGCTGGTCACCTACTGTCTTGCCATCCAGGTGCGTTCTCAAGGGCTCCCAAGACCAGGCGTATTATCAGATAAGCGTTCAATTTGACTTACAGATGCACAAGTTTCATTTGTGCTGTTTTGCAGGTGCCCCCCCCTGGTGCCGTCCGTAGCCATTTGGAGAGCCAAGTTTGGGGCCATTATGTGTCTGGCGTCATTTACTCCCATTTTAGCAGTAAGCGTGTGTGTGTGTGTGTGTGTGTGTGTGTGTGTGTGTGTGTGTGTGTGTGCTCTTAATCCTCCATGTGTGCCATTTCTTCAAAACTTTTTCATCTGGACTGGTAAGCCTCTTTGCATGTTTTTTGTCCCAGGGATGGGCACATGCTTGGAGTTTATATGTGTACGGCAAAATTGCCATAAAACAACGAGTATGCTACTCTTATGGCTACTCTCAAAGCCAAGTATGGCCCATTTCTGCTCTGTCCTTGTTGTTGAGGTTCTTGGAGAGTTGTGTGTTCAATGGCTCTGATGCACACATCTTTGTCTACTGCAATGCATGTGCTGACAAGTTTCTGCCCTTCTCTATTACAAGTCTACTAGAGGTCTACTTGTTATTGCTCCTCTTTTGTGCCTGCTTGAACATGTCTAATTTTGCCAGTCACAATTGTGCCTCCTTGGATATGCCTGACCTTTAATTGCCCCTTTTCTGTACTGCTTGAATGTGCCTAAACTTGGCATTCACAACTACTTCCTTTTTTTGCATCCACTCTGACACATCTACATTCGTGTTTGTAACCTTGTATGTCTTCCAATATTTTTCCTACTTTTTCCTTCTTCTGAATAATACTTCTACTTTTGCGAAGTCTTCTCTCTGTATGCCTAGTTCACTGCTGCGTCGGCCAATGCTCTCCGATAGATCACTGCGTCCCTGCATGTGGCTGGTCTGCTTGGTAGGCTTTGTGGAAGCATCGAGCCCTTGCAATGATTGTAATCCACATTGAATGAGCATTGGGCATGTGCCCTTGCTTGGTTCCTCTCACCCCACCCCCTGGCAGATGCCTCTTAACTGCGTCACCAACTTGCACGTCACTCATAGTTGTTCTGCTCAGTAGGCTTTGTGAGCATTGAGCCCTTGCTTGTTCCGCCCCCCCGGCAGGTGCCTCTGACTACTCATCACTGACACGCAGCTTTTGTCTCGCGACGTGTATTGCTGACGTTGCACGGCCTGTCTTGTTAACGATGTCACTGACTTGTGCAGCCTGTCTCATGTGCCTCTGACTACATCACGGACTTGCGCAGCCTGTCTCGCTACGTGTATTGCTGCAGTAGCATTTGCGCGGCCTGTCTTGTTAACGATGTCACTGACTTGCGTGTCCTGTCTCAGGTGCCTCTGAATACATACCACTGACTTGTGTGGCATGTCTCAGGTGCCTCTAACTACATATCACTGACTTGTGTGGCCTATCTCATGTGCCTCTAACAACATCACTGATTTGCGCGGCCTGTCTCAGGTGCCTCTAACTACATACCACTGACTTGTGTGGCATGTCTCAGGTGCCTCTAACTACATACCACTGACTTGTGTGGCATGTTTCAGGTGCCTGTCTCGCAAACAACTTCCTAACAAAATTGCTGCCATTGCGCTGCTTGCCTCGTTAACAACATCGCTGACTTGTGCGGCCTGTCTCAGGTGCCTCTAACGACATCACCGATTTGCGCGGCCTGTCTCGCACGCTCTGGGATCGATACATCTCACCTTTGCGGACAGAGCAGGTGGGCAAATGTAAAAGCAAGCAAAGGCAGCTGCAAGTGAGCGACAGAGTTTTGCAAGCACATGCCACCTGCTGGCGCAAGGGCTTGAAAAGCAATGACCTGCAGGCAAGCCTGCAAAGGGTCTATGGCTGGTGCTGTGCTGGGGCAGGCAAGCCTGCAAAGGGTCTATGGCTGGTGCTGTGCTGGGGCAGGCAAGCCTGCAAAGGGTCTATGGCTGGTGCTGTGCTGGGGCAGGCAAGCCTGCAAAGGGCCTATGGCTGGTGCTGTGCTGGGGCAGGCAAGCCTGCCGTGACACACAGGAAAGTGTGGGCAAGGAGATCCAGGCTGATTCAGTGCGCACCAAGCAAAATGATGCACTGATGAGGACAGCAGCTGAGCGCTGTCCAGGCCACAGCTGAATGCAACGTGACCCAGGGAGAACACCAACATTGGTGAGGATGACAGCTGGACGCCGACCAGTGCCTTAATGGAATATGAATAAGGCTGAAAAGGCTGAACACGGATCAGTGCCACAGCAGGATGGGTTGACATCCTTATGAACTTGACGCTGTTTACATGTTTACATGCAATGGCGCACCTTTAGGGCTGGACATTTCTGTACGTGTACATTTACATATACGCATGTAAATACATGACAGAAATATTATATCTAGGGTTGGCCTACTCCATATAAATATCCGTATATTTATGTGTGTGTATATATATATCCGTGTGTATGTATGTATGTATGTATGCATGTATGTATGTATGTATGTATGTATGTATGTATGTATGTATGTATGTATGTATGTATGTATGTATGTATATCCATATATGTATGTGTATGCTGAGTGTTTCAGTTTTTTGGCAGGGAAAATGTATGTACGGCTTACATACATGGAATTGGCTAACGTTTCACACTCATCAAGACAGCCGTTGCAAGCGACACTGTTTTGCAATTGGGTGCTGCATTGATGCTTCACTGTTTGCAACTACGAGAAAGTTCTTGATTGAATTGACTAAATCAGTGTGCATTTGTGTGCAGGGGGGGGGGGATGAAAAAAGGGGGAGGGGGGGAAGGACTTGCACAATCCTCATATGGCAGCTCCTCTTAGGCTGCAAGGCCCGATGTCCTGTTTTTTGCTGCTGGCCTCATGCTCTGTTGCTTAGACCTTGTTCTTGTTGCAAATGTTGTTGTCAATCTTGCTGCCGCCACCGCCGCTGCTGCTGCTGCTGCTCTTATTGCAGTAGGTACTGTCTGGATTGCTGTCTTTGCTGTTTTTGTGTGCCCTGACTTTGTCGTTGCTTTATACTCTGTTATTGTCCTATCATTGCTGCCACTCTCATACATTGTTCCTGTCTCTTCGCACGTTTATGTTCCCATTTGTTGTCTTCTCGTTTTTGTGCCTGCTGTTGCTGCACTTCATGTTTTTAAGAATGGCCCGTTATTTTGTGCTGCCAAGGGTGCCCTTTAAGCCCCTGCACGGCTTAGTCCAAAATGACAATGATGTCTTTGAAAACAATTTCGCCCTTGCAAAATCCCAGAATGACAAATGGGCCCTGCATAGCCCAGCCCGGAATAACAAACTGTAGACAAGGTGCATTGCCCCCATGTCTTTGATTAAGGGTGGGAAAAGAGGGCCATCCATGTTTTTCTGCAAAGGCTTGCAGATTCAGAAAGGCTCTCTGGCCCTCTTTTCCATTTTGCAAGACCCTTGGTACCAAAACCTGCCTTTCATCATACACTCCTTTGAATGGAGGTGAACCGAGGTCAACCTGTGGACAGCGTGGTGCATGCCCTCATGCTGAGCAACAGGTGCTGCCCTTTGCCGTGGCAATTTTTGTTATCCAACCTTGCCTTAAAACTTTGTCTCTCAAATGCAGGTAAACCCTGCGCAAGCTGTGGACAGGGTGGTGCGCGCCCTCATGGCGCATTTCAAGAAGCAAGCGCTGCACACTGCCATGGCAAAATTTGAGCCAGGTTTGATGCAGGTGCGGTATGAGTGCGTGCGTGCGTGTGTGTGTGTGTGTGCATGTGTGCATGTGTGCGCGTGCGTGCGTGCACGTGTGTGCATGTGTGTGTCTGTGAGTGTGTGTGTGTGTGTGTGTGTGTGTGTGTGTGTGTGTGCGCGTGCGTGCGTGCGCACGCGCGTGTGTGCAATTTCGTGCAGAACAGTGCGGGAGCGTTTTAGAAAGCGGTGAGCATTTCATGTTTCGCCAGGCATTTCTGCAAAGCATGCAAGACTTGTCCATGGCGCTTTACTCATGCGCACATTATAAATAGCTTCCCTGCATTGAATGCAAGGCTCTTCCATCATCACACTTTGCTCATGCCCTTGCAGAGTGCTGATGAGCTGGTCTCTGTAGCTGCAAAGGCTCATACATGAAATTTTGCTAATGCACGTGCAGAGTGCTGATGAGTTGTTGAGCAGCAACCAGCAAGGAGTCCCTGCAGCTGCAAAGGCTTAAACATGAGGTTCCTCTGATGCACGTGCAGAGTGCCGATGAGTTGCTGAGGAGCAGTCAGCAAGGAGCTCCAGCAGCTGTAGATGGAGGGGGAGGCTCATCCGCATGGGGTGGGTGAACAATTAAACCTTGTTTTTGTAATTGTAATTGTAATTTTTGCATTGTGAGAGTGGGCAATGGAATTTATGCATGCCAGGCTGTACAATGTTTATGGAGTGTCTGGGATTTGCCTGAATTGAACTTGTCTACTTGAGGTGAGCTAGTGTCTATTTTGGGCATATTCGGCTGTGTGCTGCCTGCTAATGCTTTTAGAGAAAGGTTTGCTCAGCAGCAAGTACTGTGTTGAAGTTCCTGCCACTTTACAAAAGGATGGCTTGCCTGGAATGCGCAAATGAGGAATGAAACATTTTGTACATTTTGGAAAATACTCTTTGAGTGCGTTTCTGACATGCTCAAACGGGGAATCAGCATTTTGTGCTATGTACAAAAATACATTTAAAGCCTAGCTTGCATGTGTCTTTTTCTTCCTATCAGGCACCTATAAGTTTCCTCTGCGTTGTGGAAAGCATGAGTGCTGCTGAGCTCTGAGTACAAGCTTGGAGGTAGGAATAGGTTCATGCCAGGTGTTGAGGTTACAGAGTTTACAGGGTTAACAAGAGAAGTGATAAAAAAAACGCATAACTGCTTGGGGGTGGGATTAGGTTCTTGTTCTAGGTGCTAAGAAACTGCTCGAACAAAAGCCGGACGTTCAGAAATTGCTAATACTGTAATCCTAATATTGAAAGGGAGCCAAACAGTCATGTCACCTGCTATGAAACTGCCTTCAATGTGTTGTTTGCTTTTGCTCAGGTGCCCTTCCTCAGTTGGCATGCCTTTCTTTCTTTCTTTTCAAACTTTTCCTGCTTTACATACTTGCTTTCCTTGCTTTCTTTTTACTTCCCTCACTTTTGCTCAGGTGCCCTTCCTCGGTTGGAATGCCTTTTTTTTTAACTTACTTTGCTTTACTTGCTTTCTTTTTACTTCCCTTACTTCTGCTCAGGTGCCCTTCCTCGGTCAGCACGCCTCATCTTGGTGGCTGCCTACCTTGCCTCCCACAACAAGCCCTCCTCAGACCGTGCGGTATTTGATGCAGCAAGTGGGGGCAGCAGGGGAGGGAGGAAGCGTGGAGGGGCGGGCGGCAAGAACATGGACTCAGATCGTCAAGTATGTGTGTGTGTTCCAGTATGTCAAAGGCTTTGATGGAGTTGATTTGCAGCTTGCACCCATCTTAAGGGATCCTTGATGTTTTGCCTTGCATGCGCTGCACATGCACCTTATGCATGGGGATCGCAAGCTAGTCAATGATACCAACTATCAAGATTCTTTGAGAGGTGGTCAACTGGCCAATATTGCTAACATCCCCTTTCTCGAATTTCTTTCCGGAATCTGACCATGCCAATCATTCTAATCCATAACATTATTACAATCACCCAAAAATGATGAACTTCGGAGGACCCCGGGTCACTCTCCTGGCCTCAGATCACCCAAAAATGGCCCACATCTCCACCCTGGGACCATTCTCACTCCCAAATGTTTATGCTTGCAATCTCCATATACACTGCTAACATCCTGCATATTCAAAAAATGGAAAGAAAGGAGGTCAATAATTGACCTTTTTGGCACCCCTTGTGCTGGATTTTCTCTTGATGAAATGGCTGAATGTTATACCTCGCCAACAACTGGGTCTTTTCACTCCATTTCTTTTGCAGTGATTTTGGTACAAGGACTCCAAATCACCAGAATTACCCAATTTGGTGCCGTGGGTGATTGGATATGGAGATTTGGTGGTCAAAGAGTAGGGTTCACACCGTGGCTAATTTGGCAGGTGTCCCCAAACTTGCAGTTCACAAACCCTTGTGCTACAGAAAGCAGTTCTGTTATAAAGAACCCGAGCCTGAAAACTACAAGTCGGGGGATACCTACGCAGGGAGCATGCAGAAAACACCTGTTTTTTTGGGGGGGGGGCGATGTCCAGCTCTGAGATTTTTACTTTTGAGCGTATCTTAGATTGCTTGGGCGCATCTTGGCCCCTTCCTCACTGTTTGCAATCAAAGATGGCGGTTGCGCGTTTGTATGTCCTGCGCGCGCACGCACACACACACATACACACACACATGCTCCCACGATGGAACCTGCACACAGTATGAAGCCTCCAAGGAGGCACTGCTGAAGGGCCCCTCTGCTTTCAACCTGAACCGCCTGCTCAATATCCACAACCACCTGTACATCGCCACGGAGCACTCCAGCAGCGTCAGCAGGCGGCGCACCACCCTGGGCGGTACTGGGATGGCCGAGGGCAGCTTGTATGATGTGTGCGTCCCCTCACTAGTGGTCACCAGTGAGGTGTGTGTTTGCTGCTCTGTATTTTGGGTTGTGCTGTCCGTAGGTGCTCCCTTAATCATGCTTACCAGTGAGATGCGTGCTTGCTTGCTGGTCTGTGTTAGGTTGTGAGTTATAGACGGGTTGTTGTGAGTGAGACAAACGTTGTTAAGGAGTAGTTGTCCAATAATTGATGCTTACGGTCAAGGGCTGGTTTGCTGTTCTGACTTGATCATGTTCGTCACAAGGGATGAGGAGCGCATTGCTGTTGGCTACCAAAAAACAGTTTCCAGGGAGGGTTTGCAGACCTGCCTGTGTGACACGGCATGCTCTTCCCTGTGTCTCTTTCTCCTTTTTGACCCCACATACAATTGTGTGAAAAGGAATTTTGTGGATCGCTGGAAGCCAGTAGATTTAAGAAATCAAAAGGCCAGAGGTACGTCTAGTTGGTCTTAGATCACCTTCAGGGGGACCGCAGCTGCGCCCTGTGGCCAGTTCTTGTTCCAGGTGTGAGGTATTGGGTGTATGTTACGTTTGGCACCATCAAGCGTATAGTACAAAAAAGGGAATGGGTAGAAAGAGGATGTCAAAAAGTGACTTTGTACCATTCTGCATTCTGGCTGGTTCTTTCTTCCAAGGAAATCCTGAAATTTGCATCCAATCAACCACTGTGCCTTTTTGCCTCATTCTTCTTTTCCAACGAGGGTGGGGAGATGCCCACTAGGAATCATTTATTATGTTCCAGCATTTTGGAAACACCTTCTTTCCCTATCAAAGGTAGGGGTTCTCCCATGGCTTCTAAGGTACGGCCCTGTTCAGGCAAAAGTTTAGCTTAAATTTTTTGGGAAGCATTTTTATACCTAGATCAAAGTAAAAAGCTGTGGGTCCTGTGTGCGCGGGGAGCACATGGAATTTGCACTTCCTCGGTCAGCTTGTCTTATAATTTCTTCTTTGTTACCCCTCTATTGAAGCCAGAGGTGTGGGGATGTTTAACTGCACATTACTGCACTACAAGTCAGGCCACATTATCTGTGTGCATGATTTCAGAGTGTGTAACAGATATCCACAGACCTTGCCAGTTTGCTAGTTCAGCCAGCACCTTCATTTTGCAACTTCAGCAACCTCTGAGCGCTTCCTCTGCACACCTTGACACCATGTATCCTTGTCGTGCGCGTGTGTGCGTGTGTGTATCGTCGGCATGTTTGCATGGGCCGACGCCTCTCCTACATGCCTTCTCAAATGCATGCTTGCACATGCTGTGAGTTGATCTGGCAAAACTTGAGAGCGCACAGCTTTTCATCAGGCAGCAATTCTACGCTGCAGGTGTTGGACTGCATGGGGCGTGCTGACAAGGAGAAGCTGCGGAGGCTAGAGGACAGGGGGAATGGACTGCAGGGGGAGTTAATAGCATCAGGAGGTGGCTTACAGGGGCCAGGGACAGAGGGGCGGGGGCACCTGCTGGGGAATGGGAACAACAGCTGGGGGGGCGGGCTGCCAGGTCAGAGGCATCTGCAGGGCAACGGGAACAGCAGTCATGGGGGTTGGCTGCAAGGCAAGGGACAGCTGCTGGGAGGGCAAGGAGTGCAAGGCGGGGGCGGCAGCACAGGCAGGCTGAGCATGGGAAGTGGGGGTGATCTGGGCAGGTTGAGCTTAGATGGACCAGGGGGCGTGCAGGGCGGTGCGCGGTTGCCCGGGAGCAGCAGCATGTGGGGTCTTCGTGACACGGATGTGGGTGTGGGTGCTGGATCTGCAGTGCTAGGCGGACCGGGTGGCGGGGCAGGTCACACTTTGCGCGGGCCTGGGTCACACTTGCCGCACCCGGCCAGCGGTGCAGTGAGGCATGGCAAGGCCCATGTGTCGCCTGAGGCAGCAGGGGTGTTCAGCACGATCGCCAGCCTGGCGTCCATGGGGCTGCTGCTGCGGGTGCGTGCGTGCATGCGTACATGTGTGTGTGTGTGTGCGTGTGTGTGTGTGCGTGCGTGCATGCGTGCGTGAGGGTGTGGGTGTGGGTGGGTGTGCGCGCGCGTGCTTGGAGCTCTTGTCAGGCAGCAAGTGGGACAGCTGCTGAGTCGATGAGATGAAGCAGGGTGTTGTTGCTGGTCTTGCTCTGGTGGCTGGGTGGCCCGTACCTTGCCTGCAGGAATTTGCGCTAACTTGCTTTCAGATCACCAATTCCCTTTTGGGTCACCCGGTAGGCTCTGTTGTGGTCTGGAGGTGTAGCTGGTGGCTTCTCTCCACTGCCTTTGGCTTGTCACTTGGTTACCTGTCATTGGCTTGCCAATCGAGTGAGATATCGTCCTGGTTATCCTGTGTGCAAGCAACTGGGGCTGATCCAGGGGAGGAGGGTGTTTTCATCTGCTGTTAGACCGGCAATTGTTTTAGGTGTAGTGAGACGCAGGAGCGTTTTTCGCCTCTGTGATGCTGCGGCAGGGATGGGCTGTGATGCTGTAATTGCTCTGATGCTGCGACTGGAATGTGCTGTGATGCTGCGGCAGGGATGGGCTGTGATGCTGTAATTGCTCTGATGCTGCGACTGGAATGTGCTGTGGTGCTGCGGCAGGGATGGGCTGTGATGCTGTAATTGCTCTGATGCTGCGACTGGAATGTGCTGTAATGCTGCAGCAGGGATGGGCTGTGATGCTGTAATTGCTCTGATGCTGCGGCAGGGATGGGCTGTGATGCTGTAATTGCTCTGATGCTGCGACTGGAATGTGCTGTGGTGCTGCGGCAGGGATGGGCTGTGATGCTGTAATTGCTCTGATGCTGCGACTGGAATGTGCTGTGATGCTGCGACAGGGATGGGCTGTGATGCTGTAATTGCTCTGATGCTGCGACTGGAATGTGCTGTGGTGCTGCGACAGGGATGGGCTGTGATACTGTAATTGCTCTGATGCTGCGACTGTAATGTGCTGTGATGCTGCGACAGGGATGGGCTGTGATGCTCTAATTGCTCTGATGCTGCGACTGGAATGTGCTGTGGTGCTGCGACAGGGATGGGCTGTGATGCTGTAATTGCTTTGATGCTGCGACTGCAATGTGGTGTGGTGCTGTGACTGCAATGTGGTGTGGTGTTGCGACTGCAATTTGCTGTGATGCTGCAACTGGAATGTGCTGTGGTGCTGCAATATGAATCGCCGCTAATCAGCATTGCGTGTGAAGCACGAGGTTGCAGGGACTGCTAAAGACAGAAGCACTTGTACTTGGCTCCTGCTTGTGTGGATGTGTGGCTCGGCTGTAGCCATCCTGCACTGCGTAAACTCAACCTCCGGGGATAAGGATATTACATTCAGGGATTTCATGAGAGAGCGGCGATACACCAGAGCACTCCACAAATATAAGAGTCCAAATGTCAACCAACTGACTGTGCTGTTGCCAACATTATCAAATGTCAGCTATACCTCAACAACTGAGTAAACTTGACCCCAAATCTCACGTGTTCCCCATTTTCTTGATGGATCCAAGCAGTCTGATACCACTGTAGTCCTTCTTTCATTCTTGTGTTCAAGAAACTTTATGAGCCTGTCTGCTGACATTCCTAACTGGGAGTCTGATACCACTGTGGTCCTCGTTTCATTCTTGTGTTCAAGAAACTTTATGAGCCTGCCTGCTGGCATCCCTTTCTGGGAGTCTGGTACCGCTGTTGTCCTTCTTTTATTCTTGTGTCCAAGAAACTTTGTGAGCCTGTCTGCTGACATCCCTTGCTGGGAGCCTACCTCTGTCCTCATGACTTGCGTCTTTTGCTGTGCCTGGGGTCAGCCAATTTGGAGCCTTTTCCTATAGTAAAGAACTTATTTTGCTGGGGGTGGCACCATGCTTGGTCGAGCATGGGCCTTTGCACATGAAACAGGAGCATATGCTATTGCACATCTTTATACTGGAAAAAATCCAGACCTGGCTAGGCAACGGCAGTTTTTTGCGATTGAAAAACGTCCAATGCACAATCATCGCGCACCCTTCTTGACACCCATCCAGATTTTCATCACGCTTTCTGCACCCTCGTTGCTCCAGCTTCCTTCCCATCGCTCCAACCCCCTTCCCAGCCCCAGCCTTGTGTTGCCATCTTTGGGCATTGAAAGGTGCCCCTGTGTTGCCATCTGTGGGCATTGAAAGGTGCCCCTGTGTTGCCATCTGTGGGCACCTTCCAATGCCCTTTCACTGTGCTTTGTTTCATCTTTAGGCACTTTTCAACCCCTTTGCTCAACCCCCCTTGACAGCGAGTCAGCTGTTTACCACACTCATAGCACTCTGACAGCATGTAGGCTCTTACATGCTCGCAGTATTCCGCCACAGATCCCAGGGGATAATACTGGGCACTGGCACTCACGCATGCCATGCACACTGGCGATTCGCCATGCACGCAGCGTTTCACCATGCGACTCAGTACTTTGCCATGTGTGAATGTGTGTATGGTTGTGTGTGTGAGTGTGTGTGTGTGTGAGTGTGTGTGTGTGTGTGTGCGCACGCATGCGCGTGTCTGCATATGTTTGAGCTGTCTCATCCTCCTCCTCACGCTTCCACTTGTGACTCTGCATTTTGTGCTTGCTGCACACAGCTTTCCCTCTCCTGCTCGTTCTCCTTCTGCTCGCCCCTACTCCTGCCCCCCGCTCCTATTGTTTTCACACACTCATACACCACAAGGCTGATATTTTCCCTTGTTGCCCACCCGTTGCACACCCATCTCAGGCCATTCTCTTTGCCCACTTGCTGCACTTCTTTGAAAACCATTCAAGCATGATGCACAGAGGAAGCTTCATTGCGTAATTGTTTTGGTTTTGCGTGATGACAGCAATTTTGCGCGATGACGACAACCTTGTAAAAATGTACAAGCAGATGTCATGTCCGGCCAAGGAACCCTTGCATTTGTTACCTGGTGCTTTTCTGCCTTCCAAGGCATTCGTCCTCCCCCAAATTTCTGAGTCGGGGGAAGAGTACCAAAACAGCTGAGCCATCTCCTACATAAGTACAAGAGGACACCAGGCCCAAGCACCATTTTTCAGTGCTAGGAAGAGGACACCATAGGGCCCAAGCATCATTTGTTGCACAGGCCTTGACACTAGAAGCTTTTATCGTCCCTCACATGCTCCCTCTTTTCTTTCTGTAAATCTGACACCAAGGTCCCTTTCTACCTTTTGCCTGCAGGAAAAATCTGATGACCCTTTGGAGGCTCCGCGTTTCACTGTTGCCATCGACAAATCCCTGGCAGCCGATCTGGCACGGAGCATGGGACTAGACATCCACAGCTATTTGAAGCTTGCGTAGGTCAAGGAATGAAAATCCTCTCTGTCAAACGCATCCGATCGTAATTGTTTTAAGAACAAATGTAGAATTAACCTTGATAAGTACTGTTCCTTTAAAACCTCAGGTAACTCATGGCATTGAACTTTATCAGACTGTGCCTGGTGATTTTTCTCTTGCACGACCTTCCTTGCGGCAACAACTTAGCGTCCAAGCTGTATTTGATCTCCTCATGCATCACAACAATCTTTTTTGTGTCTGAGCTTTTGGATTTGCTTTTGGCTGGCGAGGACTGATCAGCTGAACAGTGTGGCTGAAGGTTTCCTTGTATAATATAATATAACCTTATCTAGGCATTGTGAGGTTTTTATGCCGTTGGACATCTCACTAAAATCTACATTTTGTCGTAAGCAATGTGTCAGCCCTGCAATTGCACGCGGCTTTGGGGAGGTGGGCTGACAAAGTGCTTTTTTTTCCTGCCATTCAATACGCCAGACAGAAGGCATAGAGGGCTTAGAGAGAAATGGACAGGAAAGAAAAGAATGAAAGTAAAGCTAGGTAGGAAGCAGAACTACTCCGATCGAGGGCTAAGGAAAGGGTGTATCTTGGCTATCTAGGAGGGCAACTAACCCGAAGCAAAAAAGCGCCTGTGATTAAACCATTCCACTCAGGTGTGCAAAAACAAAAGCAGAAGAAACGCCTGCGCCGGCCAAAAAGGCCGTGTGCATTAAGGAAAGGGTCCCTAAATAGCAAGCTCGCAAGGGTCTCACCGCAAAGCTCTCAATTTTAAAAGAGATGCAGCTAAAGCAAAGCAACTCAAGCAGCGGATACAAATTACCAACAGGCATGAAACAAGAACGGCTGCATAATGAGTTACAATGAGTTACAATGGGGTTTGACCTTCAGCCAGGTAGTTTGGCTGCTCGGTCTGCTCAACTGTTCCAACTGCACAAGAAATATCCATGAGATCAGAAATAAAACGATAAGAGTCATTAGTTAACGGCTGCATAAACTAAAGGGCGTAAGGTTATAAGGGAGAAAGGCCTCAGTCAAGACGTTTGATTGCTAGCCTCTTCTTTAATGCAAATGAGATCGTGGAGGAAAAAAAGAAGTTTGTTGTTATCCAGGTTTAGGAAAATACTAACATCCTGGGAATTCGCATGATGAATGGTACCTAGACATGGCATCCTGTGGGAGGTATGAAAATGTGGAAAAGAGAAGTGGTGCTCAAAAGGTGAGGCATACTTTCAACGCAGAGAGCAGACCTGGGGCCTATTTGTGAACCTTAATGAACCAGCCTGAGGCTGATGTCCTAGGATTTGCCAAGTCTGAGCATGGCTGAAATGCTGTGACTGAGCTTCTAGCATTGCTTTTCAGATTGGACTGACTTGCTTACAGGCACCTTTTTTGCTTCAGCTGAGCTGCGCCCACAGACATGTACAGCTGTGTAACCATTTCCTTTCCTATTCATGAACATTCCTTGGCGTGTTGCCTGTGATCTATGTGATACCCGAGATGATTTGCAGGATGAGCAACACGTTCTTTTCAAATGCACTCATCCCCATGTTTGTTCCCTTCGGCTTAAATATGCTTTCTTGTTTTTCTGGTACTCTCCTCTCTTTATCTCACTCTTCCAATAGCGTGGCTCCCTACGTACCTGGCAGTCACCAAGTACAGTCTCATCATATCTCTTCTTTCTTAAATCAAAACAATAACAATAATCCTAGCCGTTTTGACCGGAGGCCTTCTTTACCCCGTAAACTTGGCGTGTTGGGTGTGTGCAAATTTGGTGAGGATTTCGTGATTGATGCCATGTTGCCACATAGTCAGCAGTTGGCGGAGCCAGATATATGTGATTGAACACGACAGCATGTCCATGGGTTTGTGCCAGTGCGGCACTTAAAACAGGCACTTAAAACAACTTTGCGTGCTTGTTTCATTAGAGTGACAGTGTGAGTGTGATTTTTACAGTTGACACTTCTGAACTCAGCTCAAGGCTTTCAGTTGACATTTGCACAAGTTTAGTTTGGTTTGGTTACAGGCACCTTTTGCTTCAGCTAAGCTGCCCTTGTAGGCAGGTACAGCTATGTAACCCTATCCTATCCTATCCTTAAAACAGGCTGCGCGGTGCTCTGGTTCCAAGGCAAGAAAAAAAGAGTCAAAATACACTGTTTCGAGAACAAGTCCTTGTTTCTGGCTGTGCTTGCTGCTGGGGTGTTGAAACGACTATGAAAGGGGAGCGCCTGCATGTTTTTACAATATGCTTTTCAAGGTATTTTATTAATAACTTACAGTTTAAGCCAGGCAAGTGCTGGTTCAAAGCTTTTCTAGCAGCAGGGCTCGCAGCAAGAGGGTGATGAATCAGACCATGTTTGATGTCCCTGACCCTCTCATTGGGCATGTGCTGCTCCTCCTTACGTCAATTTTATTTATACTTATTTGCCCCCCTCGTTCTTGGCATGCTCAGTGTGACAGACCGTGCTTCTTCCTCGAGTTACAACACGGACACACATATGTTGCTCTCCTCCCTTTTTTTGTTGCAGTCGGTCGGTCCTGGCAAACTCCTGATGTTTATTCGCCGTTGCTTTGTCACGCAAACACCAGTGGAATTTTTTCCCTTGTTCTTAGCAAGGGTTTTTTTTGTACACTTACATGCATGGGCTACACAAACACTCCTTAACATTTTACAAAACAGTCTTTCACATGAGCAGCCTAGCAGTCGCACTTATTGACTGATGGCTTAAATTGTAAAACTTTGTAAAACCTTGTAATCTGTTCTTCACATTGATCACCCCCCAAATTTAGGGGAAGGGTCATAGCTTCAATATGAAAACTCCTCTGAATAACTCTCTCCATTTCAATGTGCGCCTCACCCTTCTCTGCCCTTGAAATACGAAATGCCCCCTATTTCCCTCTTTTCACTGACATGGAGAGTTTTCACTGCCTACGTGGTTTTTCTGTTTCTTTCTTTTTCTGACAGAAGCATTGGGCATCTGGTACATGGTTGGTCGTTGGCCTAGAGTAGCGTTGAGGTTTGCCGCAGCGCCATTAAATAAGTGTTACCAATTGAATCCCATCTGCAGCCCCAAGGCCTACAGTGTTCTCAGCCCTTGTAAGAATCACATTGGCGGGCACTTCAACACAGTGTTATGTACACGTGGGCACAGCCCAATGAAAAGGCCTAGAGGCCTGCTGGAAGAAAAAACTTCAATCCACCATTATTAAATGCCCAATTTCTCCGGTGGCAACACCCGCGTAAACATGCAATACAGGAAAAGGATCACTTATGAGGCTGACTCTATTTTAAAAAATTGTTTTGACATCCTGCGATTCTGAGGAAACCCTGTCAAGCACCCAGTCAGCACATAGAGGCAAGCACTAAAGATGTCCGTTTCCAGAGTCCGCCAAAAAAACAAAGCCAACAACCTGTGCAGTTGTGGCGTAAGATAAGCCCAACCTCTCAGTTATATGCAAATTTTGTCACTCAATGCATGTGTGCCAATGCATGAGCACAGACAGTGAGCACCAGAAACAGGACACAACACACACACAGAGAGAGAGAGAGAGAGAGAGAGAAAGAGAGAGAGAGAGAGGTTGATAAGTTCAATCATATGCATAAAGCAGCACAGAACAACCAAGAGTACACCTCACGGACTTTTTCTCGGCAGTATCCCCGTCGTCAGGTGGCGCATGCACCACCTAGTTGCATACGAGATGTGGCCGAAGAGGTCAGGCATGGATATCATCCACATGGATATCATCCACACTCTATGCAGTTGCAAAGGTGGAGGGCGAGGTCTTGCAAGAGAAGACAGCGTGTGGAAGCTTGGCGGCCTCCTCAGGAGAGTAGCATCCACCACCCACAGCTGCAGAGGTGCACCACACGCATGAGGGGGCAGTGCAGTCGTCCTCAGACCTGCAACAAACAAGGTACTTAGTGTGTGTACGTGCGCGCGCATTTGTGGAGAGTATTGTGCTTGACCTAAATCACAAAGAGCCCAGACTTCAGCTCTAAAAGAAGTTGTCACCTTTCTGGTTTGGGATGCTGTGCTCCATGCTCCTGCACATTTGGGCCCTGCTTTCACAGCAACCAGGCTCCAGGAAGTGCATCGATGAGTATGCATTTTTTGCTAAAGAAAATGCCAAAAATGATGTTGAGAAGAGGAACCCAAATGATGTTGTTGGAGAGGAAGTGGAGCACAGGCGCTGCACTCATGTGCCTCTGTGCAGCGCCTGTGGCCCACTCCCTCAATTAAAAAATGTCAAAAGTTGTCTGTTTAATTAACAATGAGACCCACTTTTTCTCGCACTTGGGATCCGCAAGGGACAGCTTTGGAACCTCCTTGTCGCATTGGAAGTACTTGCGGGGGAGGATCTTGGATACCCTCTTTGGGTAGCAGCCAGTGCCCAAGCCGCTGGATTGGCACCTGAGAGTAGGTGTATGAATGTGTGCGTGCGTGTGTCAAATCTATGCGCAAGTGCACACATGCTGTTTGTGAGGGCAGTGTGCTCCTGCATTTTCCAGGAGCGTTAGATAAGGAGGCACAAGAGCAAGGCACAAGCAATCATGACACTGCACACGAAGGGGGGTTGCTTACGCATGCATACCCAAAAGACCCACATCCACGAACATGGGCGGGGCAGGTGCCTGATCTAGTGGGCTTCCACAGCAGGACGCAACACAGTAGCGCAATTTGCTGCACTGTGTTGTCAAGCCAATTCGGAGGAGTGCAAAACTGGGCGCCAAGCACACGCTGTGGCACTGCTAGAATGGAGCAGAAAGGCGCTTTTGTTGTTGCATGAATTTGATGTCAAGCCTATATTCAGAGGAGTGCAGCACTGGGCGCCAAGCGTACGCTGTGGCACTGCTGACACTGCCAGGATGGAGCAGAACGGCGCTTATTGTCGCATGACTACGCTGTGGCACTGCTAGAATGGAGCAGAAGGGCGCTTTTGTTGTTGCATGATAATGTGTTGTCAAGCCAATTCAGAGGAGTGCAGCACTGGGCGCCAAGCGTACGCTGTGGCACTGCTGACACTGCCAGGATGGAGCAGAACGGCGCTTTGGTTTTCGCATGATATTGTGAGTCAAGCCAACTTAGAGGAGAGGGTGCGAAACTGAGCGCCAAGCGCAAACTGTGGCCACAGCGCACATGCTTCGCACTCACCTCTTCACCCCTTTCTAGGGTGCAAGGCGTCCTATACTGGGACATCTTATTTCCGATCCTTCAGCGGACCAGTATATTTGCAACCCTTCTCATCTTACTTCAGGGCCACAATCACACACGAGCACACAGCAATTGCACCTACCAGTTGCATGCATCTGACTCGTCGCAAGCATCGGCTGTCTCCTTGGCCATGCAGTTCAAGGGGGAGACTGCAGCCTTGGTCTCCTCAACCTTGGCCTCCATCTGCACTGCTGACACATCATCCTCAGGCGTCTGCTCGATGTCGCACTCAAAGAACTTCTCTGGCAGCTTCTTGGCCACCTTCTCGGGGTAGCAGCCAGTGCCGACGCCACCAGTCTTGCACCTGCACGCAGAAATGTGTGTGTGTGTCTTGGCCACAATCTCAGGGTAGCAGCCGTCGCCGATGCCGCTGGTCTTGCACCTGTGCGCAAGAATGTGTGTTTGTGTGCGACCAGCATGCGTGTGTTTAGAGTATGCTTTTGCACCCATGCCACCCCCAAATGAGAGGAGTCACAGTATGGGCAGCAAGCAGCTAATGGCTTTGCGGATGGGACGCAAGAACAAAGCGAAACAAAGCTCTTCTTCCTCCCTCCTCTGTCCACCTCTCCTCCTTGGTGCCTGTTTGCGGATGGCAAGAACAAAGCGAAACAAAGCCCTTCTTCCTCCCTCCTCTGTCCACCTCTCCTCCTTGGTGCCTCTTGCCTCCCCTGCCTTTTTCCCCCTTTTTGTTGGTCCTGCTCGACACACTCTCTGGTGGAACATGCACCCACCACGAGCAGCCTTCTTCCTCCCAGCATCCTTCCTCTGCCCTCTGCTTCACGCAGGCAACTGGGCTTACCAGGCTTATCATTCACTTATGATAAGTGAACACACCTCCTAATGCCACATACACTCACCAGGAGCAGCCCTTCTCCTCCCCGCATGCGTCCTCAGTCTTCTGCTTCACGCAGGCATCGCTGGGCTTGTCGCAAGTGAACAGGGACCCAGGCAGGTAGTCAGCCACGCGCTTGGGGTAGCAGCCGGTGCCGATGCCGCTGGTCTTGCACCTGTGTGTGTAAGTGTGTGTTGATGGTGTGTGTGCGTGCGTGTGTGTGTATGTGTGTGTTGATGGTGTGTGTGTGTGTTTGTGCACGCATCATTTTAGGGTGCCACCGCTACGGATCTTTGAGACCCTCTGTCACTGAACCATGTGTGGAATGGCAGCGATTGGTTTGACGGAACGAACCTAGCTGTGGGTGACTGCGCCGAGAAACCTCATGTAGTAATACAGCGCTGAGCACCTACACAAGCATGAGCACTTCAGCACGCAGGCACTCAGACGAGCAGCATCAGTTCCCCTAATTACTTTTGCTACTACAATCGCTGGTTTAATTGCGATGCCTTTCTTAAGCATTACACACATCGGTAGTCCGAAATTGCTGCCACTCGACCCATTTTAAGCCAGTCAACACTTCACAGCGGTGACACTTAACAGCAGCAACGCTTACCCTGTAGCCACCTGACTCCAATTTCAAGCTCGCCAGTTACACGAGTCACAAGGAGTCACTAAGCAGCAACAAAACACGAAAAGAGGAGGATGTTCCGCAATTGATCACCAGTTCCAGGCATCACAGGGAGACAGAAGGAACACAGTAAAACACAAGCAGTGGAGGTTTGGACTTGCTCGCCAGTGAAACAGGGGTCACAGAAAAGAGTCACAAAGAGCCACACAGAGTCACAAGCAAAGGAGGCGCCGCACTCGCTCACCAGTTGCAGGAGTCGTCCTGGTCACATGCGGTGGAGGCGTTGTACTTAGGGCATGCAGAAGCAACGACCTTGCCATCAGTAGTGCCAACCATGTTGGCTGCTGATGGCTGCAGCTTGGCTTGGTCAGCCTTCTTGCTTGCGGCATCTTTGTTGCAGAAGGGGACGTACTTGGCAACGTCCTCAGAGAAGCAGGAGCCCATGCCAGAGTCCGACACGCACCTGCACTCAAGAGTGAGCAGCAACACACGCAGATCATTGTGGTGAGGCTGCATCCTCATCACAGCATAAAAAAAACTGTTCAACGACCAAACCAGCCAGGTAACTCTACTCTAATTAGTGTGTGTGCACTGGTCCTTGCATCCTGTGAGGACCGGCATGACTTACAAGTACAATGAGAGTGTGTGCACTGGTCCTTGCATCCTGTGAGGAAAGCATGGCTTACGAGTATAATCAGAGTGTGCGTAAGAGTCCTTGCATCCTGTGAGGACCAGCATGACTTACAAGTATAATAAAAGTGTGTGCACTGGTCCTTGCATCCTGTGAGGACCGGCATGACTCACGAGTATAATAAAAGTGTGTGCACTGGCGTTTGCATCCTGTGAGGACCGGCATGACTTACAAGTGTAATGAGAGAGTGTGTGTAATGGTCCTTGCATCCTGTGAGGACCGGCATGACTTACAAGTATAAAGAGAGTGTGTGCACTGGTGTTTGCATTCTGTGAGGACCGGCATGACTTACAAGTAGCACCTCAGCCATGCAACACCTGCAAAACCTGCATGCCATACAAGCAAGCATTGCTGCAAGCAGGCTAGGAAGCGGGCGACTCAGGAGTAGAGACAGGGAGAACGAACAGAAACAACCAATGTGCAAGCAAAGCAGCAGCGCTAAGCGGCCCCAGGAAGAGCACACAATGATTTTTGTAGGATTGAAAAGGAGACTATACAAAAGGAGCTCTTTTATCAACTTTGCAGAAATGTAACTCTATATTGGGGATTCCTCTCCTAAAAAAGGGAAAACACCTACCAGTCGCAGGCCTTGGCGTCCTTGCAGGTGGTCTCATTCTTGGAGAAGCACATGTAGGAGGGCGCATCACTGGTGATCAAAGCAGCGGGCTCGGCCTTCTTGGCGTCCTTGTTGCAGAAAGGAACATACTTGGAGACGTCCTCGGAGAAGCAGCTGCCCATGCCACCATCAGACACGCACCTGAACTCACGAGATACAGAGCAAAAAACCTTGGACAAAAAGCCATTGCATGCCAGAGCTGGCTCTGCAATTGCAGGTTTGAGGTGCTGCTCAAAAGGCCGAGAACTTGGCAAACAACTCGGCTTTCGTCTGTTGGGTCCGATAGGAATAAACGAGTGACTGATACTTGGCAGGTAGAAGCTAGGTGCGGGTTGCGGAAAAGGGCAAGTAAACACACCTTGACAGGTCCTAATTTCCTTAAGCAGTGACATGCCTTCTGGATTGCCCTTACTGCACCACCAAGTCCAGACAAAACCAAACACCCACCAGTCACAGGCCTTGGCGCCCTTGCAGGCGGTCTCGTTCTTGGAGAAGCAGTTGTAGGAAGGCTCATCCTTGGTGCTCACAGCAGCAGGCTCAGCCTTCTTGGCGTCCTTGCCGCAGAAAGGAACGTACTTGGCGACGTCCTCAGAGAAGCAGCTGCCCATGCCACCATCAGACACGCACCTGCACTCACAGTGCACACAGAGCAGAACACTTGGGATAGGAATTCATCATCACAGACCAGGGCCAGTTTCGGCAGAAGATGCTGCCCCAAAAGCCAAAAATGCGGTAAGCAACTTCTCAGACTTTCACCTGTTCATCCAGGCATAGGCCAAAAGGGCAACAGAAAAAGCAAGTGAATGATAATCGGCAGCTTGAAGCTGGGAGCAAGGCGAAAAAAGTAAAATGCCTACGTTGCATGAAGACGCAGCAGTCAGTATCAACACCAACATTGGGTCCCACCAAGAGAGGAGAGCCTGATAAAGAGGTTGAGTAGACGCAACTTGCCCTTACTTGTGTGAACTTTAAGTATTAGTGGCTACCCTCCAGGATTGCTCATCTCATGCCATGGATTTGAGACAAAGCAAGGCACCCACCAGTCGCAAGCCTTGGCGTCCTTGCAGGCGGTCTCGTTCTTGGAGAAGCAGTTGTAGGAAGGCTCATCCTTGGTGCTCACAGCAGCAGGCTCAGCCTTCTTGGCGTCCTTGCCGCAGAAGGGGACATATTTGGCGACATCCTCGGAGAAGCAGCTACCCATGCCCTGGTCAGATACACACCTGCACTTGCATCAAAGGAAACGGAGGCGTTTTGTGCTTAACGCTGTGGAAAAAACCAACAACAGCCTATCAGGCCGAGATTTGCCATGCACTCCAGCTTTCAATCTTTGTTGCTCGAAACAGTGATCAAAGCAGGCCAACCTCAGCAACAAATAGATTGCGACTTGAAGTTAGTGGCAGGGGGAAAGGGGTTGGAGAAAGGGGAAATTAACGTTTCACTAGTCGTTTTGGTTGATTAAGTTGTAGCTCTCCATTTGGATAGCTTGTCCAGCACTTCAGAGTCCACCGGGAGACCTATACACCAGACACCCACCAGTCGCAGGCCTTGGCGTCCTTGCAGGCGGTCTCGTTCTTGGAGAAGCAGGTGTAGGAAGGCGCATCCTTGGTGCTCACAGCAACAGGCTCAGCCTTCTTGGCGTCCTTGTTGCAGAAAGGAACATACTTGGAGACGTCCTCAGAGAAGCAGCTGCCCATGCCACCATCAGACACGCACCTGAACTCACAGCACACAGAGCAAAATACATCATTGCTGAGTGGCTGGACTCAGACTGTAGAATCAAAGAGCATCATAATGTTGGTGTGTGTCGTACTTCAACCTCTGGAAACAAGATTCAGCACATTTCACCTTTATGCCACTGACATTCCATTTGCAGGCCCCATCAGACAAGCCAAATAGAGCAAAAAGTGACTGTTCTGCAATAACCTCACTGCTTTCTGGCCGCATGCTGTGTTTCTTTGCAACCCTGATTGAAAGTCATGACTCCTCCGCATGCGCTGCTGCCCATCAGACCATTGCTTAAAACCTCAGCCAATAAAAACTGCTCCATGCAGCTGCAGACCATTAATGCACAACTCTGCTGCTCAGCCAATGTCAATTGCTCCACGCGCTTTACCCAGCTCCATTGCTTCAAGCGGACTGTACCTGAAATGGATTGTACCTGGCAGCTTGTAGCTAAGGGCTCGGGGGTGGAAAAAAGGTGTACAGACACTTCAATGTTCTGTCAGCAACTTTGTCACTTGACAAGCCTGCCAGCAAATCTATCTATTGATTCCCTGCCTGGATTGCACATTCAGCACCATTCATTTATCCCTCTAACCAGACACCTACCAGTCGCAGGCCTTGGCGTCCTTGCAGGCGGTCTCGTTCTTGGAGAAGCAGTTGTAGGAAGGCTCATCCTTGGTGCTCATGGCAACAGGCTCAGCCTTCTTGGCGTCCTTGCCGCAGAAAGGAACGTACTTGGCGACGTCCTCAGAGAAACAGCTGCCCATGCCACCATCAGACACGCACCTGCACTCACAGTGCACACAGAGCAAAACACCTTACATAGAAATGTAACACAGGCTAGGCTTATTCTCAGCAGATAATGCTGCCCCAAAGCAGCCCAAAGGCCGAAAAATGGGGCAGGACATTGCCTTCACTCGTTGAATGGGGTCCAAAAAAAACCAAGTAAATGATGTTTAGCAGCTAGAAGCTAGGTGCGGATTGCGGAAAAGGGCGAGTAAACACGCCTTGACAGGTCCTAATTTCCCTAACCTTAAGCAGTGACATGCCTTCTGGATTGCCCTTACTGCAACACCAGAAGACCAGACAAAATCAAACACCCACCAGTCGCAAGCCTTGGCGCCCTTGCAGGCGGTCTCGTTCTTGGAGAAGCAGTTGTAGGAAGGCTCATCCTTGGTGCTTACAGCGGCAGGTTCGGCCTTCTTGGCATCCTTGCCGCAGAAAGGGACGTACTTGGCGACGTCCTCAGAGAAACAGCTGCCCATGCCACCATCAGACACGCACCTGCACTCACAGTGCACACAGAGCAAAACACCTTAAATAGAAATTTAACACAGGCTAGGCTTATTCTCAGCAGATAATGCTGCCCCAAAGCAACCCAAAGGCCGAAAATTGGGGCAGGACATTGCCTTCACTCGTTGAATGGGGTCCAAAAAAAACAAGTAGGGATCGGCGTATAACGTTATTTGGAGACATTCATAACGTTATATACCGTTATATAACAGAATAACGTTATATTTTGTTATTTGATCCCTGTTATACACTCCAGAACACCCCTTGGGGCAATGAATTTCACCATCAGATTTGGATGGTACCTGCATGTGGGCATATAATGCCCATTTACAAATTACCAAGTCAAAAAAAATAATTATGCTGTCCAATATGAGCTCAGGAGCTGTAAAATAACGTTATTTTTGTCAAGTAGGCAGCTTGCCGCATGAAGCCTACTGTGCTGCTATACCATTGCACCAAGTTCATCCCCCACTACACCGCTCTACTGCCATGATGCTGGGAACCATCTGCTGAGCCAGCTGTCTGGCTGTACCACTCCTTGGGCATGTTTGCCTTCACATAAACCAGCTTGTCAGCTGTCTCAATGCTCAAGCAGTTGCGCAAGTGTATGTGCGCCCCCATGCTGACCAGTTCCGCTCTGCTGCAGCAGTCGTTGCATGTGCTGAGAGTAGCTTGTTGGCAGCGACTGCCAGTAGGGGAAACTGCTGGTTTGCCTCGGACAGCCAGAAGTTGCGCAGGAAGTCATGCTTGCTGGCCCCAATGATCTGCAGCTGCACGGGATCTGCTGCGTAGTCGCGCTTCTTCAAGAAAGTGGCTGCCTCAGCCATGCTGGGGTTCCAGTTCCCCAAGTCCAGCTCGCTGAGCTCCTTGCTAACAACAGCTTTCATGCTCATGTCACCCTTGCCCCCATTCAAGCGCACCACAGTTTGGAGCACATCCTCCTTGTGCTTGGCTGTGCGCCGATTCATGGGTGTGCTGCTGCTAGTGCCTCTGCCTTGCACTTGTGGCGCTGCCTGGGATGGGTTGCCAGGGCTGACATTGGCCTTGCATCGCTTGCACTCCAGCACACACAGGCCCCCACACTCTGGCTTAATCAATGCCTTGAAAACAATCTCCCACTTCTTGGGGGCTCCTTTTGTGAGCTTGCTCAAGATGTAAGCAGGTGTGCAACGGTCTGTCAGGTAGGAATGCTTGCCCTCCTCATCCAACTTCATCCAATCGGCCTCCCCTTCCTTGACATCCGCCATTGTTCTATTATTATGTTATATGAGGTTTGGGATGGGCAGGGGTCGAAAATTGCCCCGATTTGGCACTGTTATATTTCGAGGGACCTATAACGTTATATACCGTTATATACCGTCATGTTATTTGTTATATAACAGGTGCCGATCCCTAAAAACAAGTGAATGATGTTTAGCAGCTAGAAGCTAGGTGCGGGTTGCGGAAAAGGGCGAGTAAACACGCCTTGACAGGTCCTAATTTTCCTAAACTTAAGCAGTGGCATGCCTTCTGGATTGCCCTTACGCACCACCAGAAGACCAGACAAAACCAAACACCCACCAGTCGCAGGCCTTGGCGTCCTTGCAGGCGGTCTCGTTCTTGGAGAAGCAGTTGTAGGAAGGCACATCCTTGGTGCTTACAGCGGCAGGCTCAGCCTTCTTGGCGTCCTTGCCGCAGAAGGGGACGTACTTGGCGACGTCCTCAGAGAAGCAGCTACCCATGCCGCCATCAGACACGCACCTGCACTCGAAGCACACGGAAAATTACAATCCAAAATCCAGTGTCCTGCAGGAACTGATGCACAGAAGCCCTTCATTCAAAATCCAGTGCCCTGCAGGCTATGATGCACGTACCCCAGCTCTTGTTTGTCGAAAAAAAACACAGCTCGCCCTCACAGCCCAGTGAGCGATTTAGAGCAGTGGCTTCCCACCAGGATTGCTCATCAACCACTACCTAGCGCAGACAACGTTAGGCACGCACCAGTCGCACGCCTTGGCGTCCTTGCAGGCAGTCTCGTTCTTAGAGAAGCAGGTGTAGGAGGGTGCGTCACTGGTGCTCACTGCACGGAAGTCCTGCGCCTTCACCTCCTCGGCAGGTGCCTGCTCGATGTCACACTCAAAGAACTTTGTTGGCAGCTTCCTGGCCACCTTCTCAGGGTAGCAGCCAGTGCCAATGCCGCTGGTCTTGCACCTGCACACATAAGTGTGTGCGTGTGTGTGTGTGTATGTGTGTGTGTGTGTGTGCGCGCGAGTGGATAAGCGCGCCAGCTTGCATCGTAGCATGCGCACGCTTGCACGCCCTCCAGCATCTGCACTTACCCTACCGCCCAAGCGAAGCATAACTGGAAATCGCAAGGAATGAGTAACACCTATGCTGGATGCCTGACAGTGTGCATATGAAAGGAAGACCCAACAGTCAGTGCTGGTTCTGACAGCGAGCCCCACAGTGATTAGTGAGATGCATTTCTAGTGAGTGTGAAGAGCACTGCTGGGCCATATAAATATGGCTGCTCAGCAAAGCACAACCATCTCCACGTGCAGATACCACAGCACACGCGTGGCACACACCGTCAAAAAAAGGTGAGAGATGCTCAGAGGGAAAATGCAGGACTGCCAGAGGAGCACAGCTGCGAGAGAAACACATCCATCTGCTTGAGTGGATGCTTGCATTGTACGCTTCCCACCTGTGAGGAGCCTCTCCTTTCCTTCTGGATAAATGTGCATGCAATGACGCGCTATTTTGTGCATGCACCATGTGCCATCATGCTTCAGGGAAAGGGAGAGCAACCACTCTTAGTAATGTAATGCTCATTCCTTGGAGCAAATGCTACACAAGCCGATGTTGCAAACTTGAGGACAGGAAAGGGCGCAGCATGCGAACTCATACGAGTCCTGGTATTTGTTGAGGGTTTAAGGATTTGTTTCTACATGATGGCATGTGAGCGAAATTTGAGATCCTACATACAAGCTTGCCTGCATTACAGCTGAAGTTGGCAAATTCATTTTCACGCCGTACACATAACATTTTCCTTGCCAAAAAGTATTTGTACAGAATCACCCTACCCTAGTTAGAGCGCAGAAGAGGAGTTTTGCTTGCACAGAATGAGTCTTTTGTGGTTCCGCACACCCTGCCCTCAAACCCGCCAAGCTAGTGAAATTGCAGGTACTGGGCATGAGGTTCTTAGAACAATTTCCATCAGCATGGACTTGCAACATCCAATTTCCATCAGCATGCACTTGCAACATGTTGCAACCCCAACATACACACACACACACACACACCATGAGCAACCCTCCTCATCCCTGCATGCTTCCTCGGTCCTCTGCTCCATCAGGCATCACTGGGCTTATCACAATCGTACACACTTCCTGGTGGCACGTGCATCCACCAGGAGCAGCCTCCTCATCCCCACATGCTTCCTCAGTCTTCTGCTTCACCCAGGCATCGCTGGTCCTACAAGAGAACACACCCCCTGGTACCATCTCCTGATGCCAGCTCCTAAGAAGACTCCTCCTGATGCCAGCTCTTATGAAAACACCCCTGGTGCCACCTCCTGATGCCACCTCCTGTGAGAACACATCTCATATTGCCACCTCCTGAAATAACACCACCTGATGCCACCTCCTGTGAGAACACACCTTATATTGCCACCTCCTTACGCCACCTCCTTTGAGGATACACCCCATAATGCCACCTCCTGATGCCACCTTTTGAAAGGACACCACCTGATGCCACCTCCTGGTCTTACAAGAGCACCTCCTGGTGCCACTTCATGGCCTTAAAAAGAAAACCTCCTGGTGCCACTTCATGGTCTCACAAGAGCACCTCCTGGTGCCACTTCATGGCCTAAAAAAAAACCTCCTGGTGCCACTTCATGGTCTCACAAGAGCAGCTCCTGGTGCCACTTCATGGTCTCACAAGAGCAGCTCCTGGTGCCACTTCATGGCCTCAAAAAGAAAACCTCCTGGTGCCACTTCATGGCCTTACAGGAACACCTCCTGATGCCACCTCGTGATCTCACAAGAATACACACCCACATGACACATGCACTCACCAGGAGCAGCCCTTCTCCTCCCCGCATGCGTCCTCAGTCTTCTGCTTCACGCAGGCATCGCTGGGCTTACCAGGCTTATCATTCACTTATGATAAGTGACCACACCTCCTAATGTCACGTACACTCACCAGGAGCAGCCCTTCTCCGCCCCGCATGCGTCCTCAGTCTTCTGCTTCACGCAGGCATCGCTGGGCTTGTCGCAAGTGAACAGGGACTCAGGCAGGTAGTCAGCCACGCGCTTGGGGTAGCAGCCGGTGCCGATGCCGCTGGTCTTGCACCTGTGAGTGTATATCCGTGTGTCCTCTTCGTTTCAGATGGCTGCCAGATGATTGTCAGCCTGTGTTGCTAAACAAGAGGACCCTTGCTATTGCAAGCAGGTCAACAGAAAAACTCTTGCAAACAAACCTACCGACTCACGTGTTTGTTTGTTTGAGAGTTGAAGCATGCTACGCCCTCAATAGCAGCTTCTCACGACTGTTGTGCTGCAGTGCTTAACTGACAAGGACGACCCCAACAGCTTCTTACATCTGCTGTGCTGCAGTGCTTCATACCCAAAGCAGTCTGCAACTATGCGATCTTTTCCTCTCCTTTCCTCACAGCACTTATGGTCGACATACAAGCCAACAAAGGATAAAGACGCGCAAATGAATAAGCACAAGCAAATGGTGCAAGCCAACAAACACAAGCGAGCAGGCACAAGCCAACTTAAAACACGCAAGCCCACAAAGGACAAAAATTCAAGGTGCTCCCTCGCATCAGTCAAGGGCATGTTGTACCCTTGACTGCTTGAGCAGCAAACGTGGAGCCACACTGCTTGGGCAGCAATCATGGAGCCGTACTGCTTGAGCTGCAATCATGGAGTCATATAACTTGACCAGCAATGACTGGCAATCATGAGCTTGATATGCTCACCAGTTGCAGAGGTCATCCGCGTCACACGAAGAGGAGGTGTTGTACTTGGGGCACATAGAGCCACTTGGCTTCTTGTCAACGCCGATGGCGCTGAACGCTGAGGGCTGCAGCTTGGCTTGGTCAGCCTTCTTGCTTGCGGCATCTTTGTTGCAGAAGGGGATGTACTTGGCGACATCCTCAGAGAAGCAAGAGCCCATACCGGAGTCAGACACGCACCTGCACTCAAAAGAGAGTGAAGGCAGCAGCAGTGCTTTGACAAGACTAGACCTCTGTTGTAAAAGTGAGCAAGTGGTTCATGCCAGAGTGCGTGTTCCAGCACAGAAGGGGAAGGTCTCAGCATGCTCTTCTACAATTCAATTAACCGGAATGAGAGCAGCAGGCCTTTATTTCCGGAAACAGACTATTTTTACCTGGTAGAAAGATGAGCACAAGCTTTAAACACACCATATACGCGTGGCCATGCACAACACTTATTAACTTAGTAAAACGTATTGGGCGTTTCTGCAAAACAAGCAAACTTATGTGATAACAATCGTGTGTGATAAACATGTGCTGCTGCTGCTGATGATGATGATGATTAGGGATCGTCTTATAGTGCTATTTGACACACTTTCTAACGCAACATGGCAGTATATAGCATTATTAACCAATGCCGCTTCCTTTAGTTTGGCATTTTGCGCTGTATGAGGGGCATCCATAGTGCTGTAGGCAAATGACAACTCCTTATCCTCCTTATCCCCCTTGGTGATGATGCATTTCTGTGGTTTAAAGAATACCTTGCCTTTACTGACTTTATTGGATCCTGTACATTCTCAGCCAGTACCATGGTAATCAGAATTGCAAGGAGTGATACACGTGACCGTCTATTCAAAATTTCAAAATTTTCCAGAAATCTGCTGAGCAGATCAGGCTCGGGCAAAGAGCAGGCAGAGATTAAGCTCCCAATGAGTAGCAAAGCAGATGGCAGCACGAGCTGCATTAGGGTGCTTTTACTGCAAGCAGGTGGACTTTCCATCAATCACCTTCAGCCAGGTGCTGTTACAGCAAGGAGGTTGCAGAGTGAGCGGCAGCCTGGCACTTCTTCAGCAAGCAAGAGTATGGGCACAAGCACAGGAACTGCGCATCAGCTTTAAAACAAACAAGTCCTTAATCCCTTAGGGACGGGCAAAAAGCCTGATGAAAAGCAAGGCCGTAAAGACAAAATTTGCAGTAATCCCAGAAATGGGTTGCGCTTCCGCCCGATGGGCATTCCAAAGCCACCTAAGTGCATCTTGGCAGCTTTTGGATTGCACAGCCGGAAAAACCAACATTCCTGGTCTCAAGTTTTAATACACTGCTGCTGCTGCTGCTGCTGCTGCTGCTGCTGCTTGCAGTTCCACTCAGGGCGTAGAAGGAAAGGAGTGGAGCCTGCATATGCACCTTGAAGAAGGGACACACACACACTCCCAAAAGCAGCCAAGGAGACTCACCAGTCGCATGCCTTAGCACCAGCGCAGGCAGTTTCGTTCTTGGAGAAGCATGTGTACGAGGGCGCATCGCCTGCGCTCCCTGCAGCGGGCTTGGCCAGGGCATGAGCAGCGCTGTCTTCGTCATCTGCTGGGTACTTATCACAGTCAAAGTACTTCTTGGGCAGCCTCTTTGCAATTTGCTTGGGGTAGCAACCGGTGCCCACGCTGGTGGCATTGCACCTGTGGGTGAGTGGGTTTAGGAACTCAACGGCTGAAACTTGGTGGGTTCCACCGAAAAGGCCTTGGCTTCATCTAGGCCAGCCATTCATTGATCCTTCTGCACCCAAGGACATACATGCAGTCACAGGTGACATACATTTTGTGCAAATCATGTGCAGAACAAGGCAGTTGTGGGTAAGTCCTTTCACATCGTTTGTGATTCGTGATATGCCTAGAATATGCTGGAAGAAGAAGACGTGGTTTTAAGGCTTTCCTGAATCACTGGCCAATGCACTTCACGTGTTTATCCTGCTTATGCCATGATGGATGCAGCCTAGGCCAATTGACACCCCCCCCCAAAAAACGTGATCCTGGCATGGGCACCCTCCGCTGCCGACCATCAGCATACACACTCACTGCACAGCTAAATAAAGCTCTGCAAAGCCAAGATAAGGGCCTGCACAGGCCAAGGAAGGGTGCGAATTTCCGTATTCCTCCAGCTCCCCAACACACGCACTCACCAGCTGCAGGCATCGTAGGCATCACACACCTCCGCAGTGTCGGTGCCCAGACAATCAAAGGGACCAGCAGAGAGCGTGTGGGAAGCGAAGCCAGGCATCCTGGCGTGTGACACTACGACGCTGCACGCGAGCAACAGGGCTAAACACGCGTGCGATATCATCGTCAACCTGTGTGTTATCATCGTGGCCTCGCTGGTTTTCAATTCTTTGGGGGCGTTCGTGGCGGGAAAAGGGGACGATCTACTGATCTGTGCAAATTCTAACTTGAAAGGGAAGGAAAATCCCACAGAAAATTTTGAATTTGGACATGTAGGCAGATGGACGAGTCTCATCGGGTGGGAGACGTCCCATCCATTTATTACATCCCAAACTGGCTCAGCCCTCAGGAGGAGGAAGTTTTGCTCCGATGTATACATTCAGGGAAGCTCAGCTGGACCCAGGTATGAGAACTCAGGAGATTGTACACACACACACACACACACACACACACGCACACACGCACACGCACACACACACACACACACACACACACACACACACACACACACACACACACACACACACACACACACACACAAAAACACACACACACACACAAAAACACACACACACACACACACACACACACACACACACACACACACACACACACACACACACACACACACACACACACACAAAAACACACACACACACACACACACACAAACACACACACACACACACACACACAAACACACACACACACACACAAAAACACACACACAAAAACACACACGCGCGCACGCACGCACGCACACATGCATGCGCGCACTCACACACACGCACACTTGCTGCTCTTTTCCTGCCCCTGCAGCTGTCAAACAGGCGCCTGCAGAACCTAGGAGGCCTGGTGCATCCAAAAGGGCTGCTGCAAACACCCATTCCCTCTTGGTTGCATCCGTGCCTTGAGCGCTGTAGCCAAACAGGAGTGTTCGGGTCTGGCGCTCCGAATCATGTGCTCGTCAACTCCTACCTACCTGGCCAAGGCATACTGGTGTGTGTGAGGGTGGGTGTGCACTCTTTGATGCCAATATTGTTGATTTTTTCCGTATTTTCCCTCAATTATGATGCTGGCTAATGCTGGTCATCACGAATGGTAGACAAGCCTGGCAGTCTTACTTTGGCGGAACGTTTTCTTACACCCTCCTCCGGTATGCTGCAGCCGGATCAGGTCAGCATGCCATCTTTCAGCTCTGGCCCTCTGACAGCTCCACATTTTGACCTACCTGAACAAACTGTTTTGGATAAGGGAGCAAGCTGGGCAAGCTAGGCAACCACATGGAATGTTGGTCGAATAAAAGGGTGTCGGAAATCTTTTTGTTTCATTGTGATCCATTGCCATTGTAAGCACTTATGCCAGCTTACAAGGACCTCTACTATAGCTGGTTCTCTTGCGCTCAGCCTGCCTCAGCTGTGGCAGAACCTCTGTTTTCTTTACCGGGTGAGGCAGTGTGCTGTCGCCTTTATAAACTGCGAGCGCCGGTCCCATGTAGCATACCTGGCTGCTTTTTAAAGAAGAAGTGGCTATCTCATTACAAGTGCGATCAGGAATAACATGCAATATGCAAACTCTTTTGCAAATTTGCTGCTTTGGGCACGAATAGGCACTCAAAGTTTGGTAGCAAGTTGCAAGATCATTAATTATTGTTTGAGCTGCGAAGTGTGTGCAATTGGCTTGCAGCACTTTGCAAGTGGCTCTTGTATGATTGTCTATACAATATTGTTACCACTTATAAGTGTTGTCCTTGTCGAGCTAAAGGACTTGCACCCCCCAACAAATCTTTTACATTGCCTGAGCAACTACTGCGTGAACCTCTACCCTTCTTCTTGGTTGCGAAAAAAAAAAAAAAAAGTCCTTTTGCAGTGCCTCAGTAATCGCATTTAGAGCCTTTACCCATCTTCCTGGTTGCGAGCACCACACAAGGACAGCAGTTCACTACCACAAATTTAGCTCTGTCCTTCCTCCTGGTGGCGAGCATTGCACTAGAGCAGCGTTGCTGGTCACAAGGTACACAGCCAGTCTTTGCAAATTTGCCCCCCCCCTTTGTAACGGCACGCACACCCTTTTGTGTCCCATATTTAAGGATCTGGATGAAGGAGTCGTGAGGAATGTGAGTAGGTTTAGGCTTCGTGCCCACTGCTTGAAGGTCGGGTCCTGTAAATGGCTGGGTGGTTCGAATATTAGTGATAAGTGTGAGTGTGCTGAAGTCCAGAACGAGAAACATGTTCTCTTCTATTGCAATTGTTTTGAGGTGTGTAAGTTGTGCAGAAATGCAAGGACCTGCTCATTGATCTTTTGAAACCATTACATACTTTTGCCCAGCTTCCAAACGCTGACTTTAATCCATTCTGGGCAAGCTTCCACGTTTTGACTGATCTTGAGATCGATGCTTTTCTAAATCAATACTCGTACAGCTATTCACATTTTTTTCAAGAAGTGGTTCCAATTTTTGATGCTGGATGGGGATGTTTCACCTGCGGCCGCTCAGCCAGAGTCTCGGGCTGTAGGCCAACCCCCTTGTAACCCCTTGTAACCCCCTTGGCTGTCACAAGGGAGTTTGGCCGGTCTTTCCTTTTAAGCTTGCCATGCCACTCCTGGCCAGTGGCTTGCAGTGCAGCGACATGAGGTTTCAAGTAAGACTCAGGGGCATGGCAAGTGGCTGCGGCAGCATCAACCCATCTCACCTCATGAGGAAAGGGCTCCTCGATGACTGTCATAGAAAGCCTAGCCACTAGCCTTGCTTCCAGGGTCACAGCCAGGGTGTGTTTGCTTATCCAAGGTGCTTGGCTAGCAAGACGGCGGTGTTCCTGTGAGGTGACAAGTGCTCAATGTGTGAGAGCGAGGTCCAGTGTCACATTGCTGTGGCACTCGTGAGGGTACAGAGGGCTACTACGGTATCTTTGAACGCCCTCATGCATTTTTTATGCCATGTATGCAAGGAATGAATAAAACTAGCAAAGAAGATGGTCGAGCAAGGGGAATTAGAAAAAGTGCAACAAAAAAGTTGTTTTTGAAGAACAAACAGATCTAAAGTATATCTAATGCTGAGAGTGACAAAGAGTTTGCATGTTTTCCAATAACAGCTTTAAAGACCAAGCGCTTTATACAAAGCAACATTTTGTGCAGCATCTTTAAGGAATTGTAAGCTGAAGTCACAGCAATTCCTCAAGTGCGGGTTCGTGTAGATGGCCCAGTGAGGACAATCTGCTGACTAATGAAACTTTGTCCTTTTGTGCAGGCACATGAAGATGGCTGAGTAAGGACGA
This sequence comes from Dunaliella primolecta, assembly GCA_914767535.2. NCBI lineage: Eukaryota > Viridiplantae > Chlorophyta > Chlorophyceae > Chlamydomonadales > Dunaliellaceae > Dunaliella > Dunaliella primolecta. Next base: position 990,533 of record OU611752.1, read on the forward strand.
CCTGCTGAAGCACAAAGCGTTCTCCTTACGTGCACACATAGCTGGTCAAGTAAGGACAATCTCTGAAGCATGGAAAACTGCTCTTTTGTGCAGGCACATGAAGATGGCCCAGCCTATTACCCTGGGGTGTGCATCATCTCCATGGGCGGCCCTGCAGTCATTCATTTCTCCCCCAAGCAAGATGCACAACAAATAGGTGAGACGGGTAGCTAAAATGCTCCCACGAGGTCCTCAAACCAACTTTGATCGCCATCTGGGAATGAAGAAAGCTAAGGTTTCAGGGCATTTGATGCATCAATGTTAGGTCATCAAAGGCTTCATGACCTGCAGTAGATGAATAGTGATCTTTGAGTGCCTTGTAGCTCGTGTTCTGTCCTCTTCCGTCACTATGCAAGATCACGTATTATTCTGAAAGCGCGTCGTTGCACCTCGTACCACAACTGGAACAAATCCAGAGTGATTATAGCCGTGTATCCCACTTTTTTAAGGGGACTTGGCTTGTCAAAAAGCTGTATGTGCATCAGGGGCTGCCTTTGGTAACAGCATGGAAGCTGGATTTGTGCAGGGCTTGCAGCATTGAAAGGCTGCCTTTGGGAGTGACAGCATGGCATAATGATAGCATGGAGGCTGGTTGTGCAGGGCTCACAACATTGAAGAGCTGCCTTTAATGACAGCATGGAGGCTGGCTGTGCAGGGCTCACAACATCGAAGAGCTGCCTTTGAAAACAGCATGCAGGCTGGAAATGTGTAGGACTTGCAACATTGATGGCCGGAACAGGATCAACTTCTTTCTTGCACACTTTTGTTTGCAGGTCGCACTCAATTGGTGTTGTTTGCGTCCGTTGATGTTGTCTGCATACACACAGGTCGCATCTCACTGATGTTGTCTGCATTCATGGTTGTTGTTGCAGGTCGCACCTCATTGGTGCTCCAGCCACGCAGCCTTTTGATATTCAAGGACCTGGCGTACACCCAATACCTGCACAGCATAGATGAGGTGTGTGCACGTGTGTGTGCGCGCGCGCATGGCAGGGATTTGCTATGGTGTGCAACCATATTTGAGAGGGTTGTCCGAACAGAGCCTTCCAGATGACCATGAGCCTTCCAAATGAACATGAGCCTTCCAAATGACTTTAATGTGAAATAAGCAAACAGGGGAGGTTAGCAAATAAGCAGATAGGGGAGGTTATTCCTAGTAAGCGCCACCATGAGTTTTTGGTGAAAAATGTCTTCAGTGGATAATCAGTCATTAAATGGTTTACTCCGGCCACTTTGAGAAACATTGCAAACCATCCAAGGGAGTGCGCTAGAGTCAATGTTTGAACTACAATACCATTTTTGGACTCGCAGGATGTAAGCGTTGCATTAGGGACAAATTAGCACTAATTTTGAGGAAGTTAAATGGACCCAGGGAGGAGCTGAAGCCTCAGGAGTTTATTTAAGGCCACAGGGTGGGTCGAGGACTATCCTCTTTTGCCATTTCTTGCTGTATTTTAGGGGGGCCAGTGAAGTAATTGGCATTTTTCTTCTACCAAGTATGGGTATGACATGAAAAGCCAAATGAAAGAAAGGGAAAGTGCAACTCCAACAAGAATTTAACAGCCCCAATTGCAGGGATGTACATGCTTGCACCTAATGAGGGAAATTCTAGTTGCGCTGTGTAGGGAAACTTTGGTTCTTTTATACAAAGACTGGTGCCAAATTCACTAGTAAGTTAGTCATGGGCGCAGTCTTATGTTTCAATTGTTGATGAGGAAGCTCTGGTGTTGCAAACCAAGAAGTCAGCTCGTGCCTCCTACTCGTGGCAAGCAGTCCTCGCTATCCAGCTGATTTCCTTGTGTGAGATTCCAAAAAGACGACCTTAGAAAAGGAATGCTATGCCTTGTGTCCCTCAATGCAGCTTCCGGTGACGTCTTCGAGCATTTGTATCCTTGAGGCTTTACATTATTGGGTTTCTTATGAGCAGCACAGGGGTTATGGATGCGCTGTGGAGCGCGTCAGAATATGACACCGATGCTTGTCAGGGGTGAAAAGGAATGGCTATGACATCCCAAATGCCACATGCAATTAGAATGGTCCCCTAGCTAGCAAGCTAGTGAGGGCTTTAAAACTTGGACTAGGTAGGGCTATTATGACAGCGATGCTTGGCAGGGGGCATCCCTGCTTAACAGATTAACAACTGCTTAACTCTGACTCATGGTAAATTGGGTAGTTGCCAGTCATGGACCCATGTTTCTTTGGTTGTTTATTTCGTGCTTCACTCAGCTTAGGCATACATCCTTCTTGAGAGCCGGGATGTTGGAAGTGCAAGCAAGTAACCACTCACTCTTTTCAACTTGCTTCTTTGAGGCTCTATTAGTGCAGGCAATTACACTTACCTGCCTTTACAAAATGTGCAACAAGGAGATACAAAGGGAGAGCCTAGTTGGTCTTATCACGTTTGGTACCTTGTGACTGCAGCCGGACATCATTGGTAACATTCATTTAAAGAGCTTCTCACCCTTACTCTCTTAAGATCCATTCGCCTGTCTGTGTTGGTTGGTGTTTGTTTGCACATGTAGGCTGATGCCAAGCACCTTGGTGACAACATTGCCTTCATAGATATGCACCCGTCAGTGTCGGTTTTTATTTGCACATGCAGATTGATGACAAGCACCTTGGTGACAACATTGCCACCTTTGCACATGCACCCGCCTGTGTCGGTCTTTGTTTGCACATGTAGGTTGACGCCGAGCACCTTGGTGACAACATTGCCAACTTGCACATGCACCCTGAGTTGGAGCCTGGCAGCATACTGCTGCGTGGGCCAGAGCGCATGTCTCTGACTGTCCGACATGTAGAGAAGGTGGTGAAATCATTGCTCAGGCTCAAAAATAGCTAGCCTCACAAGGCATGCCCGGGAACTTGTAAGAATCAAACCTGGTGCAGGCGTTGAACGCAGGAAATGTAGAGAAGGTGGTGAAGTCATTGCTCAGGCTCAAAAATAGCTAGCCTCACAAGGCATGCCCGGGAACCTGTAAGAATCAATCCTGGTGCAGGCGTTGAAAGTAGGAAATGTAGAGAAGTTCACTTGTCCTTGTGACGGGCAAAGATTGGTTTCCTTTGCAGTTGGCCTTCTCGTATGAGAGCCATTTAAGTCGCCTACTTTAGGGGACTTAACTTGCGGACAAAAGAAAGAGGACAATGATCACAAGAGTGATGCATTGTGCAATGTTACCGTTATTGATGCATCATGTTCTTAGGTACATACTTGGGTACCCCGGGTGTACCGTGTGTTGATAGCATGCTTGTTTTTGAGTAAGATCCAAAAGTGTAAGAAGAGCTTAGTAGGTTTTTAGTAGGTTTTTAGTATTAATGAGACACTATTTCAGTTAAATCAAGTTCATGAATGCACAGGAAGGCCTGTTCTTATCTTTTTGACTGCTCTTTCTACATTTTGGAAGAGGAGAGAACTGTAGGAGCTAGCAATGCAGGGAATGGGAAAAGACGTAGGAGAAGAATGGGAAGGCTGGTAAGGAGCTTTCTACGGGGCTTGGAATGCTCCGCTGCCTTCATAGCTGATCATTTTCCTGGTCTTTCCTTTCTATCTGGTTTGTCATCAGGGTCACTGGAAGCCAAAGTTATGTCTGGAAGAAAGTCATCTGTCAAATACCCCTTCTGTAGTAGTAGGACTCTCCAGGGCATGATTATGGACCTGACGATTTGTTGGCCTGGACAGTCTTTATTGCCTATATCTGTGGAGAGAGAACATGCCCTCATCAGAACTTGGCTGCCTGCTCTCATAACTAATTTGGCGCGGTGCTATGCGCATTTCTATTTCTAGAGATGGGAGTGTGTGTTACATGTAGTGTGCTTAATGGGAAGCACAGGGAAGCACACGTGATTGATGTATGCATGGAACTCTTCAAGCAGGAGAGATCCTTATAAGTCAGACGACTAGAAATGTGTTCGTCAAATTTGAGGTTCTTTTGAGTGGTGCAAAGGCTAGCTCTATGGGATACCAGCCTACCCCTCAAGTGGGTACAATGCCCCATGAAGCTTTGAGGATGAAGGCATGGCATCAGGAGGGCAGGGCCAATTTTCTTTGCAGAGTAAGGTGTTAAAAGTAAAATGTTTAGTTTTGCTTCAAATGCAGCACCCCGATATCATGAACTATCCTGGGAGAATTGTGCCATACCATTTAGGATTATGTTATCCATGGTCAGATTCCCAGCAAACTGAGATCAGCATTTGTCTTGCGATTTTGTGAAGGTCTTCAAGGGTAGCTATCAGCTCTTTTTGCTGCGACCATATCAGTCATCAATGACCAATGACTGTCAACTGTTTTATTCGTCTTGAGCACATTGTACACTCCAATATGGTTTCCAGGGATACAATGATCCATCAAATCCTTGTGTAAAACGAGAAAGTCATGTACTTCATGATGTTTATTTGTAGTTTAGTTTCAAAGGCAGGACGTCCTCACGACGGACTTTGCAGCCATCATAAGGGGAGGTAAGGTTATATCGATACATCCACCATCATCGCTATATCCACCATCAAACAGAATTATACCGTACCGGTGACCCCCTTCATTTTTTCCCAGAAATTTTCCATAGAGATCTAGACTCACATCCAGTCGTCCTGATGCTATACTGATTACTCCCTATAAAGCCAAACCCACTCCTTCTCCTTCTTCCACTCGCTCACACCACGCGTTACGCAGCAGACACAATGGTTACAATGGGGGGTGACCTTCAGCCAGGTCGTTTGGCTGATCGGTTTGTGGCTGGTCTCTGCCAGCCAAAAATAAATCCATAAGCTCAGACACAAAAAAGAAAAGCTTTGCGTTTCGCTGATGAAGGAACTGATAAACAAATTGAGAGCTCACTTGATGCAGTAAAAAAGGTTGCGTCTCAAGAATATCCTGGGAGTAAGGATCAAAAAGCACTTGATACTTGCGGCGCAGAGAACAAACGTGTTCATCAGTACAGTTAAATAGGACATGTGCTTCATCTTGAGTTTGGTTGCAAGGACACCTGTCACACACAGAGGTACCATCATCCTGCCAAACGGCCGATTCAACTTTCAAAGTATGAGCACGAAGCCGGAACCTGCTCACATTACGCATAACTTGCTTAGGCAAATCCAAAAAAAGATACCAAGGCAGGGGTGCATAGGTTTGGCGAGCGTTGCAAGCAAAAGGAATAGCAAACCAAGTTTGGTAAGTAGCTAGTTTATTGTTGTTTCCCCTTGGATCCACTGACTCAGCTTCTCTCCAAACTCCTTGCAATCTATACCTCAAGTCTGCACTAAAATCATTCATGGAACTGGCACCTCCTGACCTCACAGCCTGCTCAAAAATTTCAGAACCACGCAAACCTTGGAAGGCTTGAATTAACTGCGCTGTCCAGCACTTGTCATCCTTAGGTTGTAACTTCAAATCGGCTTTCATAACACGGCGTAAAGTACTACTATTTGTACCAAGCATGCTGTTGTACAGCTTGACTGCAGCTCTAAACCAATAGTACTGCAGTGGTTGATGCCCACATTCTCTCAAAACAGCCCAGTTAGTGGTAGTTCGCTTCACACCCAAGGCACCTTTCAAGAAATTCAGATGCAAAGTTTGCAGAGCACTGGAGAACTCTTTGCCTGCCTGCATGAAACCTGTACCCCACACCTGACTCGCGTACATACCAGCTGGAATAACATACGTCTTTGCAAGCCACAAGGAAGCATGCGGTCTTTCTGCAAGTGTGTGCTCACGTACAAAACGACGAACCCTATAAGCAGATGTAAGCAGGAGGAGGAGAGTCCACGCCCGCAGGCGCATGGCTGACAGCAACCCACCAGACCCGCATTAGTTGCTCTCCTTTGGTTCATAGCTTGGTTTAGGCTGGGCCTGTGAACCTCCTCGGTGAGGCCCTAGCTAGCTTGCTAGTTAGGGGACCTTTCCTTAATGCACGCAGCCAGACCTGGCCTGCGTAGTCTTTTCTTTTCTTTTCTTTTCTTTAAGCATAGCACGAGCTGCATTTTCTGCTGACTTAGCCATGTTCAAGGTCCTGTAAAACATCATGCCAAGATATTTAAACGAGTCCTTATGAGCAAGATTGCAGCAGACACAACCCAACACAGAAGACCACACAAGCCAACCGCAAGACAGCCTCACCAACTTCACAGAGGGGACCAACTGGCCTATATCACTGGATATGTCCTTTCCCAACTTTCTTCCTCACATTTAACCATGTTAACCATTATTAATCCATCAAATATCATGTTCACCAAGAATTCATGAAAATCAGAGGTTCCCAGATCACCCTCCTGGCCTCAGATCACCCAAAAAATGGCCCACAGCTCCACCTCAGGACCATTTTTCACTCCCGAATTTTGTCTTTTTCACCACCATATACCTTACTAACATCCTTCATATTCTAAACTAGGACAGAAAAAGGCCAACAATTGACCTTTGTGGCACCCCTTGTGCTGGGTTTTCTCTAAGGGAAATGGCTGAAATTCTGTATCTTACCAACCACAGGGTCTTTTCACTCCATTGTTTTTGCAATGACATTCTTTTGGTGTAAGGACTCAAATTTACTGTAAATTACTCAATTTTGTGGTCTGGCTGGTCAGATGTGTGTAGCTGGGTGTCAAAACGCAAGGTTCGCCCCGCGGCTGACTAAGCAGGTTGGCCGTGAGTTGCTAAATATAAGCTCAGGTGCGTTGGATAACCACATTTTGGTCCTGAGCTTGAATATAGCAAGTCATGGCTACCATACTCAAGGAATAATTGAAAAGAGCCTCCATTTCAGGCCCCCGTCGCCCCCCTCCGACAACTTCATGTAAACCAGCGACATGTGCACTTGATTGAAATTAAGTACTACACACGTTGTATTGTGAAGACGCGAGGCCTGGACAACAGTTAGGGGCGGCACAGCGGCAGCATACAGACCTCAGCAAACTCATTAGTGCTAAATTTGTGATTCTCCACACTATCCTTCTGGGTGTTGGTGGGACCTGCTATACTGATCATGCCTTGAACCAGTTTAATCAATTGGGACTGGACCATCAACAAGCCAATAAACTTGCTCAAAAACTCCATGCCCTTTTGGTTCAGTATGCCCACAAGCTTGTTAACACTAGACTTGCTATGGAAAATAGTAATGCTTCTCACAGCCAGGTTCTGGAGCCGGGTGCTTCCAGTAAGCCTCCAGATCCCCATTAGCTTTTTCTTTTGTGTAGCTTTGTGGTGGAGGAGACTCACGGCTCTTCTGAGCCAATGTGTTTCCTTTCCCTTACTTGATGTAGGGAGAGTTCCCTCTGCACATAGTCTTTCTTTTCTTTTCAAACTCAGGCTAGGCTACAAATAGAGCCGTGAGGAAGCACAAGTAGCCATCATAAATTGATCTCTTGATTTAAACCTCAGGCTGAACTCAATACAGCACGGAGTAGGAAGTTCGTCTAGTAATTCATCTTTGACATCCAGCAGCTGATCTTGCTGTTCACCAAGATATCAAGAAACATGTGAAATAAGCACAAGCTGGTCCGAAGGAAATTATCCTTCAGCAATTAGTTACCCCACTGGCAACCAGCATCCTGCTTCCTAATCTACCATCAAGTTCCTCATGCATGCGCTTGATTCAATATCTCCATGACATATCTCGCTTAGCCTAATACAAAATCCTGTCAAGAGGACCTCAATAGTTAGTACCTAACCCACTTGCTTACCACCTGTCTGCATCTATCCCCCTGCCATTATCTGTACGCCTCCCTCTGCTAGAAAGGCCCCCCCTTCCATTTCTTTGGCAAGTGACCTTACACCCTGAATAGCTGCTTCCAGCATGACGCCCACTGCTGGCGTTCCTCTGAGAGGTGCTGCTCTCGGTGTTGACGTTGCTCATTCTGCTGCTGCTGCTGTTGCTGCTGCTCGTGGGGCTTGTGGGTGCTCCTGCTTACAGAGGATACAATCATCAGGGAAAGCAAAATGAATATGACAAGATGCAACTTATTGGTGTGGGCATGAAATCCGCTATACATTTGTGGGTCCAGTAGAACATATCTCAGTAAAGACAATGAACAAGAGGGCCTGGCCCAGATGCTGAAACCTCAAACAAAACAGACATTTTTTTCTTATATTCATAGACATTTTTTCAGGTACTACTGTCTCTCTCACCAGGGCAGGATGGCAGGGGGGCGCTAAGGCTGACAGGGGTACAAATTTTGATGACCTGCTCCACTGCCTGCAAACACAAAACATTGTTGGTAAAAATGAATTCCAACCTTTACTTTCAAAATTCCACACACCATCAAAATTCCACTCACCATCAAAATTCCACACACCATCAAAATTCCATACACCATCAAAAAATCAAAGGAAATCCTGCATCTTATCATGTCAAGCTTTGCAGGCAAGGTAAAAAATCCAAAATGAGAGCCTACACGCTTGATAACAAGCATAGGCAGCAAGAGAAGGAAATATGTAGACGGTGAGAGACAGCATAATTTTCCTCAACTTCTTGGCAGTAGTGTCAAAAGTACCTGAGTTTCAGTGCATGCCTTGAAATAATGTACCAGGTTGAAAAACCATACCAAGCTTGTGGGCATGGCAAATGGGAAGGACTAATTGAAAGGGGTAAGAAGGAATGCCTGATTGTCATTTTTCATTTTTGGGAAAACATACCTGATTGTTTACTACCACTTTTTTTTCCAGAGCAGGCTTCCAGGACTGCCTACAATCCATGTAAAGACAAATGTTATTGTCAGGTAGTGCCATGGCCCATTTGTTCTACGTGATGAACTTTGATGCGATGACATTACAAACCACAAGTTTTATCTGTCTGCAATAATACGGTGGTGATACAAGATGGACGTGCAAAACAAAAGATTTCAAGATTCCCCTATCTTTGGGAAATAAAAAGAAAAGCTACGTAAACAGAGACATCTCTCCCTGCATCAATTAAGGAAAGAGAGACACATTGGCTCAGAAGAGCCGTGAATTCCCACCACCACACATTTTGGGAAGCTTTCTTTTCCCGTATTTAGCTATCAACGCCATGACTTACAAGTGAGTCACAGCCTGGAGCAGGGAACTCCTCAACAGTATAGGAACTGCATGAAGTGTTCCTAACAACAGACATTCACACAGCATACATCTGCACACCACAGCTCCCTGTTAGCAGCAACTGTTTAACTGGCCGTCTATGTCAAGCATAACTTCTGTTAGTCATAATTGCAAGATGTACCTTCAGGAATGTAGTTGCGTGCGCCTCCTGGCCCTTGATTGCGTCATCTAAGACCGTTGCCTGCAAAGATGCATTGGAATGTATAGCCTGTCTGCACGTGCACTCAGTACAGGAGCTTGTTAACGCCCAGGTTTGTTTCCTTGCCAATGTGCTACAGGCTTGGTAAGCTGAATGCGAAGTGCTTTGGTTATTGCTTTGACACATGTAAGTTGAGCACAGAACTCTGTGAGCATGAAACACAGGAGACTAATTAAGGGGAAAATACATGGGATGTATCAATGTGTTAATGTAGATCACGATGCGCAGGAAGTGCGTTAAAAAAAGAGTCAAGGGCGTTTGGAATGCTGCATAATCAAATGAATGCACAAATGTAAGGAGTTCAGCAATGTCACCTCATCGTCTCCAGGCATCCAAAGAATTGTGCCGGCCTCCTGGGGTCCATTTTGGCCCACCTGAGACAGGACAACGATTCATGGAGATTTTAGCACATCACAGCAAACACAATGGAAAAACAAAGGCGTAAAAGACATAACTTTCCCAAACTGCTTGCTCACGATCATGAATGAATTTGCCATTTTCTTCATGTGTACAGGGGAGGTGGTGACACAGTCCTAAACATCATGAACCGAAAGCCACATTTACTTAGTTTGTCTATCTTAAGGATGCTTATCTGACAGTAAAAAACTATAGAGCCCACCTGCCAGTAGACAACAGGGAGTTTGCAGAGTGTGGGCAAACTTGGATCAACAGCGTATCCAAGCTCTGAGCCTGCTGCAGACACTGCAAGTCTCCCAAAGGAGACAGTCAGATCAAGAGCCTTCAGCTGCTCCCCCAGCCTGCATGTAAGGTAATTGTCATGTTGCGGATCTCCCCTCAAATGCCAATGACTTGATGACTTAGTGGATTTGTACATGAAATGCGTATGCACCTAATATGTGCGTAGAAAAAAGACGCTGACCTGAAAAGCAAGTTTTGGTCGGGCACTGCATTTCTGGGGGCGCCATAATTCTTTGCGATGATCATATGAAGGTTGCTCGTCTTTTCCTGGAAATTGGTGGCCCCCACAGCCTCCTTGACCGTGTCTGCAATGTGCTTCACCCGCTGGTCATCATCAGCCTCGAACACCAGCTTCAAAATGATCTTGGGGCGGTCTTTCTTTTTGTCACCCTTGGTGAAAAAAAGGCCACCTGCAGACAGCCAATGTGGACTCGGATGCTTTACTAGTGTACATCCAAAGTACTTTACTTCAAACAGTGAAGACGGCTAGCTGCCAGAGGTCTGAGGTTCTACAAGCGTGCCATGACAAGTCAGTGTGTGGGAATCCTGCTCACAAACGGAGCCTTGGCTTTTTCTAGGAGCCCTCCGCCTCTCACTGGTTTTGGATGAGCTTTGTGCCTGCTTCTTTTTGCTGTCTCTTCCTTGGCACGGGGCACCTTTTCTTTAGTAGAGGCTCTCATGAGGCATCGTTATGTCCTAGGCATATGTTAGGAACTTCCTTTTTTTGAAAAAAAAGCAGACCTGGTTTGCACTTGAGTGGCGTCTTCATCAAGACGTCCAGGTGGGCGCTCTTGAGGCACCTCTGGATCTCAGGCAGCTTCTTGTCGACTGTCAAAGTTGCAAGCGTCACGTGCAGGAATCCTGCACAAACAAAGTATGCGAAGCAGAGATGTTCTGTAAGAGCTTAAGGTTTTACTCCGAGCATGAGGTGAGGCTGCCCAGAAATTCCATTCTTTTTCTTACCTTTGAAGTTCTACTGAGAGAGATCACTTTGCTCGTGACAGCACATGCGCCATGAAATTGGCTGATGGCTGAATGCTCCAAGAAGGCATCTCTGATCCCATGACACAGGTCATTTCCTGCAGCTCTTACCTGTCCATACTTGCCCTGAACGGTGCCAGCCATCCTTTGCAAATTCTTCCTGGTCTGCAGCCCCCAGCATGCCTATCGCTGTCTTGGTCAGGTGGGAGAGAGCTGGGCTGTCCATCCCCAGACCCTCTGGTTCGTTGATGTTCTTGCCTCTCATTGACAAGCTTGGGAAGGTGAGTGCCAGATCCACTCTGCCATTGCTGCTGACAAAAACCTGGACTTTCTGCACGGTGAAAGAGCAAGCAGGATGACTAAGGATGCATGTTAGACGCGCTAGCCACTGAATAGACAAGAACTGAAAGAGGTAACACCAATGCGTTAAGTTTGTCTTGCTGGCAAGGTTGAGCAAAATCGATGGAGGCGTAGAGTAGCTGAAATAACGTAACTGTTTCTTCTCGTTGACGGGATAATAGGAGTATAGACAATTGGTCCGCATATATGGCCATGATTGGCTTGTGTATACAACAGCAAATTTGGAGCTTGTTGGAGGTGACCTATGTGCCACCTCGTCAACATGTGAGTTGGTGGAGATGGGCTCAGCAGGGAGGCTCCATTATCGTGATCTGATTACCAGCAGGGGCCTTGCCCATTGCTTTCTATGTTATGATTGTGCACTCACTAAGGTTGATCAATTGTTTAACACAGCCTGATGGATCTTCACAGGGCAGATGGGCCACTGCTGCACATCAATCCAACATTGGCTCAAGTGTTGCCTTACATACTACAAGGTGCAACCAAAGATTGATCCTCCAGAGTTCTTCAAGTGATGTCAGCAAGTAGGTCAAGAGGAAAGTGCATTCATATGACTGGGGTCCAGGAAAATTTACCTAGGCGCACAGCAGCAATGCACACCACCACACTGGCCCTCTGGAGGACCTCACTATTCCATCCCAATCCGCACAATGCTGTTTGGTGCCTGCTCCTTTGCGTGTGCAAGCATCGCAAATGGTGCGAGCAAGCAGGAAAAGTCGATTCCACTGCCTTTGCAGTCAGTCCCCATCGCCATTCGTGCGACACGAGCACACCGTGTGAAAGCTTACCTCCTGTAGGGAATCTCTCGGGGCTGGGGCCATCGGGGTGTCGCGGGGGTTGCTTTTTGAATTCGTGACCCGTGGAAGGTGTTCGTGAAAAACGCTCAAACCACACTGGTTTGTCCAAGTCCTTCAAATTATATCAATTATTTATTCAACCAATGCGAGCCTCCTATTGGTGTTTTCGCTTGCGAGGGCCAAAATGCACAGGAATTTCCTGGTACCCAGGAAAAGCGCTCGAGGACAGATGTCATAACATCATAAATTTATCATATGTGATTTTATGTTTCTCTGAAAGTGTCGCAGCATTGCAAGGATTTTCAGGAATGTTTCAGGGCCTACTTAGGGGATCCGACACTTAAAAAACTTGTGAGCCCTACTTGAGGGGGAACAGAACAAGCAAGATTTCTTTGCACAGCCAGGCTTTAAAGCCGGGTGCTTCCAGCAACCTCCAGAACCCCAGTATCCCTTTCAATCTAGATCTGTAGTTTGTGGTGGAGGAGATTCACGGCTCTTCTGAGCCTTTGTGTTTCCTTTTCCTCAATTGATGTAGGGAAAGTTTCATTTGCCTGCGCAGTTCTTCTTTCCTTTTCTTTCATGCCCAAGGCTTTCCTCAGCGCAATGTGTATATGTGTGTTGGCCTCAATTTACAATTACAATTATAATTAAGACAAGCAAGCCAAGCCAATAATAATGTGGCTGATACCGGGATCCCTAGCGCAGGCCCCGGCGGAAATCCTTTTTCTTATATATTTTGGTTAGCCAACTTGGCTCTTTGAAAGAGGAAAAAAAGAGCACAATGCTGGCACATCCACAGCTCCTACACCCAATCCTAAATTCACCTACCTCCCCAATCTTCAAAATGCTCTTAAGTCCCAGATGCATACAAAACACAGACTTGGATATGCCAACCCCCAAAACAGGCTACTACTCTTATTATCAGAGTTTGTTACCACATGTAGATTAGGAAATCAGCAATGCCTTTAGGAACATGTCCTGTATATCCACACCCATGAAGTGCACCATCTTACAATATCACACTGGCACCCTCTATAACCAAAAGCATGCGGTTCGTTTCAAAAGGTCCACTAACCCACTTTGCCCTCTCACAGGCTGTAATCAATTAGACAGCGCACTCCACATGCTTTCAGGCTGCCAAAATCATATTATCTCCATCATGAAAACTGAACGCCACAATGTTGCTGGAAGAATGATCATCAAAGCTCTTAGCAAAAGCCCTTGGGGAGCAGGCTTGGTTAACATGGACATAGGAAGTGGTGATAGGTTGGCGCAGCACAACCTTCAAATCCCTGTGCATGCATCAAACAGAATTATACCCCCTTACCTCTTTCCGAGAAAATTTTTAAGAGATCGAGACTCACCTCCAGCCGTCCTGATGTTATACTGATTACTCACTAAAAAGCCAAACCCACTCCTTCTTCTCCTTCTACCTCCTGCTCACATCATCATGCGCTACGCAGCAGGCACAACCCCACACTGAGGGCCACAACAGCCAACCGCGTGAGGCAACCCCACCAACTGAATGTAACCAGCGGCATGTGCATTTGATTGAAATCAAGTACTGTGAAGACACGAGGCCTGGACAGCAGTTGGAGGCGGCACAGCGGCAGCATGCAGACCTCTGCAAGCTCATTAATGCAAAAGTTGTGACTCTCCACACCATCCTTTTGGGTGTTGGTGGGACCTGCTACACTGAGCACACCCTTAACCAGTTTAAACAACTGGGACTTGACCACCAACGCGCCAATAAACTTGCTCGCAAAGTTCATGCCCATTCTGTCATGTATGCCAACAAGCTTGTTACCACTAGGCGTGCTATTGAAGACAAGATTACTTCTCGCATCCAGGTTATGGAGCTGGGTGCTTCCAATAACCCTCCAGATCCCCATTAGGGTCTTCTTTTTGTAGCTTCGTGGTGGAGGGGACTCATGGCTCTTTTGAGCCAATGTGTCTCCTTAATTGATGTAGGGAGAGTTTCCTCTGCCTACGTAGTTTTTCTTTTCTATTTCTATAATTAAGATAAAGAGCCAGCAATCGCTACTGGAGAGAAAGTTCAATGCAAATTCCCAACTAATAGCTGTTAATTTTCAGGGGACTTTTGCGGGTGGGGTTGCTGGGCGTGTGGCAGTGGAGAGCAGGAGAAGGAGAGTCCGGGCGTCCATGAGCATGGCGGACAACCCTCCAGATCCCCATTAGCTCTGTTTCTAGCTTTCTCCTAGGCTAGCTGTGTCTAGTTTAGGTTTGAGGGCCCTTTGGTGAGACCCTTGCTAGCTTTCTAGTTAGGGAACCTTTCCTTAAAGCATGCGGCCTTTTGGCTAGTGTAGACTTTTCTTTTTCTTTTTTCAGCTGTTTTTTGGGAAGTTCTGTAGACAGCTGCTCGTTGCAGGATGCATTTGAAGGGGGAGCCCTTGGTAAACATTGGAAATCTATACTACTGATGCTGAATTCTAAAGTGCATAGCCTTGGTTAACCAGGTAATATTGCAAAATAAATAGGGATCAGATCTATCATTGTATTATTATATAATAGATGGCTTTCTTTAATTGATGTATGGAGAGTTACCTCTGCCTACGTAGGTTTTCTTTTCTTTTCTTGCTGGTCTCAAATTTGGCAAAGTTGAGTGAAGGCGGCGTTTGAAGAGTAAAAACCTTTCGAGATCGGGCTCCTGAGACGTTTCAAAGTATTCCAGAAAAAACCTTGCTTTTCAATAAGAATATCTTGAAATCAAAGTTTGTTTGTCAGCTAGTCATTTGAATGTTTGTGCCGGAGACTTGGATAAGGCTTGAATGATTTGCACCAATGTGGCCTCCTTCTCTTAAATGATGTGGGGAGTGTTTCACTGCCTACGTTGTTTTTCTTTTCTTTTTCTTTTCTTTTTCTTTAGATATGTCAACATACTGTGCCAGGCTCTGGCACCTCTGAAGGGTGATAAGCCTGACCTGAAGCCTCAACTAGCCTGTTTTTGGCATGCTTCCCGCATAAGTGCCCCATAGGAGCACCTTTCAAACATTGGGCCATTTCTGAAGCACTGAGAGGTACCTCTCAGTGACTGGTATGTACCAGTCATTATGACCAGTTATGGGGCACGCGCCTCATAAGCCACTACGTGACACCTATTTTTCACCATCAAATCACCACCTACTGGTAGTACTGCAACAGAATTGGCCGTTTTAAGTGAGTTGAAGTCCTTGCATCAAATGATTATCTTTGCAAAAGAAATGGATTGACAAGAACCAGTAGCAAATGAGTGGTGGATAGAACTTCAGCTATTTCCCTTTAGTAAAACCCAGCACAAGGGAAATTACCTGGTAGGAGGAAAGGGGTATTACTCACTTTGAACCCCTTTGGTGGGAGTCAATGGGAGGCTCTTTCCTCAATGCAACCGATCATCACTTCCTATGTCCATGTTGACCAAGCCTACTCCCCAAGGGCTTTTGCTAAGAGCTATGATCATTCCTTCAACAAAAGTATTAATACTGCTGGAAATATGTTAATAGTATGGCGTTCAATTTTCATGTAGAGATGCTATGATTTTGGCAGACTGAGAGCATGTGCAGCGCGCTGTCTCATTGATGACAGCCTGGGAGAGGGCATAATGGGCTAGTGAACCTTCTAAGGTGAATTGCATGTTTCTGGTCGTAGAAAACTGTCCTTTATGTGACGTCCTTCATTCAAACAAACCAGCTTGACTCATTCAAGCACAAGCCAGCCCATTTTAGATCAAGCAAAATTCAGAATGACCAATCAGGCCCTAAACCATGATACCATCGATTCATTCCTGATGCTAAACAAAAAAAGTGAAACTTAACATCATAGTTCCTGGAGAATTGTGTAAGGGGTCTGGCCCCTGTCCTCTAGCCCATCACCTCCTGTGTAGGCCAGCAGCAACGCATGTATGCTAGCAGCCTTGCTCTTGAGCTCTTGCAGCTTTAGCACAGCTGAAACCACCTTAGGATCCTGCAACCAAAGCGTTGTTGAGGACAGTGAGTGCAAAATGCTGCAGAGCAATCTACAAGGCTTCATCTGTATCTTTGAATGTGCACATGTGGCTGAGTATCACAGCATCATGGTTAATGGAGAGAGGCAGAGCATCACTTTGATTTGTGAGTGCACATGCACACACACAGCATCCATGCGCACCTTATTGCCCAAGCCATCTTGCACTTTCAGAGCACGCACTGCATCCGCTTGAGCACGCACGTCTTCCTCAGCAGACAGCAGATCCCCCTGGACAGGAACCTGAAATAAAGGGCAGCATGAACATATAAGGAGGTAAGGTGTCCGCGAGAGCATGCTAAAACTAACGACTGCAGAGCCGACCAATTTCTGCAGCATGAGCTAGTCCCTGTACCCTTTGAAAAACTTCCAGCAATCTCGAATATACACAATCAATATGCAAAGACCTTGCCTTTATACTTTTGTAATTTTACAGCATAATCTTATTGTGCCTCTTTGCCTTTACTTGCCCTCAAGTATGATTATTCCCTCTAAAACCAACATGGATTGACATAAGAGCTGGATATTTATGTTCAGCATCTCTCACACATTCAAAATTGTACTTGAAATTGATCCGCTTAAGACGCAAATTTCGCGCCCAAAGCGCACTGCAGCCACACAAACCACAACGAGTCAGCTTGGACTCAAATCCTTCAGCTTTGATCAAATTCTTATGCCACGCCATCAACATTCCCTTCCTCTCCAGCATCATAGATCGCAATCCACGCCAACACAAGGCCTTGTGAGAAAAGGTATCTTTTTTGAGTGGAGCCATCTCCACGGTCACCTGAAACAGCAACTATATTACAGACGGCCTGCGACGATTTTCACAGCAAAGACTCAGGACCGGAAGTGTTGTTAGAAGATTCATTTTAATAACTAGTCAAAAGCTCAAACACCCTTTGTAGTGAACATCTAAACCCAAAAAGCCAGCTCATCAGAATGAACCCCTATGTAGGACTGCTGGACTCAAGTACAACAAGACATATGGTACATATCAGAGTAAATGAAAAGGAATGCAAAAGGCAGTATGCCCTTCAACTCACTTTCAAGGGGGTAGCCATCCTGCTCACTGCTAAATAATGCTCACGATGTGCCCTCCCAACTCACTTCCAAGGGAGCAACCATCCTACTCAATGCCAAATTAAGTTCACTGTAAGCCCTTCCAGCTCATAAGCACAGCCCTCATCCCTGAAAGCATGCCAACCATTCCTGGATATATATTTGCACTTGAGCCAGGTGGGTCGTGCAACACATACAAAAACAATACAATGGAATCAAGGTGGTCAAATAAGATAAAACAAGGAAGAGAAGCGAGGATGTGGTAGGAGGTGCAGTGGATTACCAGGAGACATATGTGCGTAGCACGCAGCCGCAAGCAATCCTGGCACAGCCCAAAGCAGCCGCTGCATTAGGCTGATGCGCCCATGGACAGCCAGTTAGCTGGCAAAAACGGATGCAGCTCTTGCTTTGTCTGCTTCTTATTTTCCACAAGCCAACCAATTTATAAAGGGCACAAACTGGACAGGTGCAGATGCTGCCGAATGGGAGAAGAGGGTGCAGCAGTCGAGACTCCTTAGACTTACGCGTCCAGCAACACAAACGCACCCCCCCCCCCCCACACACACACACGCACGCACGCACCTGCGAGGGCAAAATGGCTGGAAGAAGAGGCCTGCCTACCCTGCCATCCTCAAATGTCCAGCTGTCAAAGAGGAGGGCACGCTTCAAGACCTTCCCTGCAGAAATACATGCCAACCATCACCCGTTCACTCATGCATGTTCAGACAAAGTCTTACAAGGGGAATGCCTCTCAATCCATCGAATCAATGAAATGCATGCATGCCTGGAACAGAGCTTGTAGCTTGTATCTGGACACGTGTGTGTGTATGTGTGTGTGTGTGTGTGCACGCGCGCGCGCTCATGCATGTGCATGCTACTTGCTGCACACAAGTCATAGTTGTGTGCTGCTGCTAGTGCAGTTCTTGAGCAAGAATCAAACATCTGGGAGCAATGTCTGCTTCCCCCTGGGAAGAGGCCCAAGCTTGTGTGTCCATGACTTGGTGCAGTCATGTCAACAGACAGGCATTCTGTAAGTTTGGCTCGTAAGGGAAAGAGGCACGTGAGTGTGCACTCACCTGACGGCAGCGCACCGTCCAGGGACAGGCAGTTTTTGACTTTGTTTGACTTGAAGAACCCTCCTGGCCCCCATTGATTTTTCTTCTTCTCTTGGTGGAGAGAATAAGCGGTGCCTCGGCCTGAGGTATCCTAAATGTTAATTCTCCGGGTTGAGTTGGTCACGTGACCCTGAATTTAGAATCTGTGTGCCCCCCATTTAGGGTCCGTGTGCCCCCCCTTTAGGATAGGTTAGGTTTATGTTAGATTTAGGTACTTTTTGGTTAGTTTTAGGGTCCGTGTGCCCCCCGTTTAGGGGCAATTGCGGCCTGAGTTTTAGGGTCATGTGAACAACTCAACCCGGAGAATTACTGATTGGCTATCCGCTTTTCCTCAGTTGATGTGGAGAGTATTTTGACTGCCTACAAAGTTTTTTTCTTTTTTTTTCTTTGACTTCAAAGAGAAAGAGGTGCACGTCGTGCGCTCACCTGATGGCAACACCACGTCCAAAAAAAGGCAGTCTTTGGGTTAAAATGACTTGTAAAGAAAGAGAAAAAGGCGTGAGTTTGTGTGCTCACCTGATGGCAATGCCACCTCCAAGAACAAACAGTGTGCTGCCAGCGCGCTGCCCCCTAGCACACCTCACTGGAGGTAGTTTGAATGGTGAGGTAAGGAAAAGAGGGACAGGTTTGTGTGCTCACCTGATGGCGATGCAACGTCCAAGAACAAGCAGTCTGCTGCCAGCGTGCTGCCCCCTTGAGTAGCCCAGTGCAGGCTTCTGTGCCACCAAAAATGAGGGCTCTCCTGGGGCTCCAGCACCCGCGTCTGCACACTGAAAGCGAGAGCACACTGTGAATGAGGGCCTTCCTTGGGAATCGGCTACCCAAATGTGAGGGCACACCAAAATCAAGGGCTCTCCAGCCAGGCTAGGGCTCCAGCACCTGCATCCGCGCACCAAACGTGAGGGCCTCTTACAAAATGTGGGGCACCATTGTTTGGGCACATCGTAAGTGGGGCCTGTCCACAGGATATTGCCCAAAGAGGGGTAAACAATGGACTCTCCTGGTGCTCCAGCATGTGTGCCTACTCACAACACATGCCGACACACAGCACACCACAGCACACGTGCCTCCATGGAGTAAATGTGCCCACACACGGCGCACTGTCTGAAGTCTTTGAGCCAATGTGCCTCTCTTTCCTTATTTGATGTCGGGAGAGTTTTTCTCTGCCTACGTAGCTTTCTTCTTTTTTTTTTCTCTTCAAGTCAGGACCCAGTGCCTCCACTCAGGACAGTGTCTGGCGTACAAGGCTTACAAGGGAAAAAGGCCTCATTCAAAGCGTCTGACTGCTAGCCTGTTCGTAAATGCACATTATAACATGAAGGAAAAAAGGGAAGTCAGTTGTTTTCCTGGTTTAGATAACCATTCAAATCCTTGGAATTTCACTTGGTGAATGGTGTAATGGAGTGTCCAGTCATGGAAGAGGGCACACACGCGTAGTGCCCAGTGCCTACACTCAGGACAGCATCTGGTATACAACACGACGTCTCCCAGCTCAGGAGCAAGCTTCAGGGAGCTCGGCAGCACTGTCTCAAACAAGGTGTTGCTGAATACTGGTGTGCCAACAAAATGAGGTCGACCCTTTTCATCCAGCATATGTGCATGCGTTTGTGTGAGTGAGAGATGCAAACATAACAATTAAGCCACTTAATAAGCAAGGGGCACAGGGATCCAGTAAGCAGGGGCAAGAAGGCGAAGGGCAGGGCCTTGATGAGCATGCATTCAAACAAGCACACTGGAAGAAGTGTTTCCTGGCTTTCTTGAAGGTAGGAATAGGAGCGCAAGCGAAGGCAGGGTCTTGTGTGAGGCCACATTCATGGAGGCATATTAAAGGAGGTAAGTTGAAGTACAAGTATAGGAGCCCAAACAAAGGCAGGGTCTTGTTGAGGCCACATTTGGCTACACATATTGAGATGCTACGGAGCGGGTAGAGCACAAACAGGGGTAATGGCAACGTGAGAGTTATCTTCCAGGTCCACTGTGGGATTATACCCACGCCTAACTTCCGTCATTCTTGTCATCACAATCATATCATCATCATCACACGATGAGATCATTTGTCTTGCACCCCACAGATAATAGTACACCAGCCTATACGTCTGGCCTTTGCATCTGCTAAGCACCAAGCAATCTTCTCTTGGTCCCCAGCTCACCTTCTGCTCATTGTGTACCCATCCTATACAACCTCTTGCCTAACACAAAAAAGCCCATCCTGTGGATCTACCCTTATCTCCTGCTACGCACTAACCAACCTAACCTGTTACCCTTCCTTCTTTGTTCTGGCCACGCACTATCCCTGTGCAACCTGCCCTTTGCATCCTGTCCTTTGCACCCTGTCCATCGCACCTTGTCCATCGCACCCTACTGCCCTGTCTTCAAAAATCTCAAAGACCTTCCATCCACCTCCATCAGAGACCTTTGACTTGGAGGTCTTCTCTGATTTTCACCCTCTGCTCATCTCACATAAAATTCAAAGCAGCAGGTGAGCACATGGTGTAAAATGGTAGTACCATTATGGCACATCTGTCCTCTCTTGCCACTTAGAGCCAGGAGCTATGTGCACCACATCACATGGGTTGCCAATGAAGCAGAAAGCCGCACAGGATAGCATCCATTACAATGTTGCCTGGATGTGGGATGGTGGAGTGGGATAAAAGCAACAGACTGCGCAGGATAGCATCTGTTGCGCTTTTGCCTGGCTGTGGAATAGAGGAGTGGAATGGAAGCAGCAGGCTGCATGGGATCCGCGCACCCCTGCACACTTCACGCACAACTCATGCACTAAGCGCATGCCTGCAAAGCAACAGTCAATCCAATGGCCCGTCAGTCATCGTACTTCTCAAATCCAATCACAGGCAAAACCACGATGGATGCACCCTCACGCATGGGTCAACAATCAGGCTTCCTTCCTGTCTCGCAACAGAATTATAACACACAAACACACACACACACACACACACACACACCTGCAGGGATGCTGCA
The DNA here is from genome assembly GCA_914767535.2 of Dunaliella primolecta. Lineage (NCBI taxonomy): Eukaryota > Viridiplantae > Chlorophyta > Chlorophyceae > Chlamydomonadales > Dunaliellaceae > Dunaliella > Dunaliella primolecta. The sequence continues at coordinate 1,011,821 of OU611752.1, forward strand.
GGGAGCTGGGTGCGCAGCACCTTGCTCAGAGGTAGACCCAACAGGCTGTTGCTGTGGTAGCAATTGCTGCTGCTGCTGCTGCTGCCGCTCCCACTCTTGTTGAAATCACTACCTTCAAGACAGCCATTGCTCGTACTGTGCGGTGATTGATAGGCAGGGATTGAATGTTGCTCTCCTACCCCTGTTTCGGGGCTGGCGGGTCCATTTGCTGCTGAATTAGCAGTAGCATCGGAGGGCTGTAACAACATGCATGCAGGTGCGTTGGCATAGGAGATGGTGATGTGGTCCGCAAAGTCTTTCGCCTCTGCTTCCTGCTGTTGTGGATGCTGCTGTGAGGACAGATCCACCAGCAACAGGCAGCAGTGCATGTCCCACGCCCTGTCTGGGACCGCCAGCAGGTCTTTGCAGTCCAGCATGGGCCTGGAGGACATTTAATGTGTGTGTATGTATGTGTGTGTGTGTGTGCGCGTGTGCGCGCGCAATGGTAAGTGTGTTCGATGTGAGCCGTCCATTTGACCGGCTCCACAACGGACCTGCCCGTGGCGCGTTGGAAGCTCTCGTAGGCGAGCAGCAAGGAGCTGGCTTGGTGCAAGTCCAATTCTGGCTGTTGGGGGGCCTCCAAAGGCTGCTGCTGGTACAAGGATGCCTGCCTCGAGGTTTGCGCCATTGGCTTGCTGCCCTTGTCATGAATCCTTCTATGAGATCTGTGATGGGATATGAGTTGTTGAGGCCTATTTGCACGCATGTGGCAGACAGGATTACAGCTAGAGAAGTGGCTCAGCATGGCCACTTTGAATATGATACTTGTTGATGTCAAACGAAAAGAAAAAAGTTTCACTTTTATCGAATAAGATTGGATTTTCCAATCTGAGGAGTCAGGCACGATAAAATCTTGACATAACCAGGTTTCAGGAGCATGGGGCGTGGGGACGGGACCCCTCAGAAGGAGCCTGACATGAAGAGGACCGTGAAGAAGATTGTCAAGTTTCAGCCCCCTTGCACAATGGAACTGGCAGCAATGCTGGATTGCATGAAGGTGTGTTTAAGTGCAAGCACAAAGCCTTGCTGAGACCTCCTTTACTGACAATAGTCAAGCAAGATGGGATTCTTTGCTGCACAGAGACACCCTGGTGTGGAGGGAGACACTGCGTGTGCAGGGCCTCGCAACGCTCTTGCCATCTGTGCGCGCACCTCGGTGAGCAGCTTTTAATGCTTTCCTCAGTAGAACACTCATGCTCCAAAAATATAAGTGTGTGTGTGTGTGTGTTGTGTGTGTGTGTGCGCGCGTGCGTGCGTGCGTGCATGTGTTTGTGTGTGTGTATGTGTGCGTGTGTATGTGTGTTTGTCACGCATGCTAGTGGGCAATTAGAAAAGCCTCACACATTGACACCCTGTTAAGCTGGCATGGGCAAGTGGTTCCCAAGAACTGGGGCTTTTGAAAGACACGTCGGGCGTTGTGCTAACGAGTGCATATTTTTTGCAAAACCGGATAATGGGTCCGCATTAAGTTAACCTGGAGTCCAGCTGCTTCCTCGTGGAGCACAGCTGCTTTCTCCAAACATACCGCTGCATGAATTGTGCATCCAGTCATGGGAATTATTGCTGCTAGGCCACAAGCATTGTCAACAGGCAGGCAGACAAGACCACACTGCATGAATCACGCGTCCAGTCATTGGAATTCTTGCTGCTAGCCGGGCCGCTCTCATCCAACACGACAGTGCTGCATGGCCATGGACGTTTGTTGAGTGTCCGTAACTTTTCAGTAAGTTGTTGCCAACTTTTGGCAAGTTTTGCGGCTCAGCGTGCAAGTGCTGAGATCCTTCTATGCCTGCATTTGTTCTCAACCCTTGTCCCTCTCCGCTCTTCTTCATGCCTGCATTCTCCTCAGCCCTTGCCCTCAAACCTTGTACCTCTCCGGTTCCCTCACCTGCACTTGCAGAAGCCCTCTAATGTCAGTAACGCCAAGCGCCAGATCATCAATGGTCTACGGGTGAGTGCATTTTTACCCCTCACTGTTTCAGCTTCAGTCCCTTCTTCTTCCAGCCTTACTCGCTTAGCTCATACATTACCTTAAAGTTGTGAAGGATCTTCCTCGGCATGCTATCAGAGCTCCCTGCAGACCTCGCTGAAGACTGAAGACTAATGTGATGAGGCATTTCAAAGTCTGCAACTTGTCATGCTTTCTTATGGGTATACCCCCGCAAATCTGATTATGAGCGAGATTGGTGTTCCTGGCCAGCTTGCAGACAAGACAATTGTCACACAGGGCGTATGGATCCGACCTGGGGAAGTGTCCCTCTGGTGTTCCCATGGCACCTGTTCTGCTTTGCGCTTGTTGCAACTTGAATAGCAATTCAAATTCTATTTGAGGCTGAGTTGCCCACAGAGATGTCGGTAGAATGCGACAAGTTTAGTTGGAAGTTTGCAGAGATGGTTGGCTAACATGATGGACATCTCGGAGCTCAACGGCTGCTGAAAATTTTCACCCCCAGGGTGCAAACATCTTGTGAGCACCTTACTTTGCAATGTCTGGGTCTGGGTGCAAGATTTTATTGTGACAGGGCCTTGCAAGAGCCTTCATAGAAGTACACACTTTTCAAATGAATGCGTTTGTGGTCTCTTTTTTTAATTCACTGCTCCTCCTCATCCCCGTCACCCATTTACTCATCACTTGACTCCTCCGAGCTCTCCCCCTGCTCAGACGCGTGCGTGGTCTCACATGCACCGCCCCTGCCCCTCCCTTACCCCTGCTCCATTTATATATATACCTACCTATATACCGTGCAGACATCAACCCATCGCGCACCCCACAAAAATTAATTTGTTTTGCGACCATGCATCAACAGCGCAGCCCAAAATTAATTATTTTACACAACTGCGCATGGGCATTCCTGACTACTTGTGCCCTCTCGCTCTCCGAAATGTTGATTTACAAAACCGCGCACCCTTGAAATAAATATTTATTTACGTACATGCAGTCACCGCGCAAGGCAAAAAATGTTATTTATGCACGGTGATTTAGTTTTTGCACAGTATATACCTTAAATGTGACCACTTCATTCCTATTGCATGCAACGGTTTGGATTCAGGGACTGACCAAGGCCTGGAGAAGGAGTGGATTCTGATGCATGAGGGAGGTATTGGGTACATATCAATGTCCATTGCAAGTCACGATGGCACAATATGATGAGCGTCATGAGTCATGATGGGCATTTGACGCCCATCATATGTATCTTATACAGTGGTGGACCCTGGTTTTTTCTTGGGAGTGTCTCTGGCGTGGCAGCTGCACGCTTCCCATGACTGTCACTCGGAGTCCTGAATGGTTTGCTCCTTTTCTTTATCCAACCTGGTTGGGTGCATCAAAGATCAGGTGCTTCCAAGATTGGGGCAGCATAAGTGCCTGACATTGAGGCTGTCAAGGCGTGCGCATGTTGGATTGTTTGCAAGGCAACTTATTTATCACGAGAGGCAACTTTCCATATTAGTGCATGGGATGCCAAGTGCTGGTGGGCTTGGTCTGAGATGATTGCAGGTCAAGACCTGCCTCACATGCATCCATGTCAGCCACGGGCCATGCACAAGAATGCTTGTACCCCAACTGACCAATCAGTCGTTACCTGTAGCCTGTGGCACCAGCCTTTTTCAGCACTAACTACTTGATTTCCGCTGAATCCAACCTGGATCCTGGACAGCTGAAATGATGGTGCTTAGTGGCAGGAGTGCATGATCTGCTTCACACAAGTGCATGGTAGTTCCAGCAAAGTAACAGGTCAGCATCATCTAAAATGTCCTTGGTTTTCTTTGTGCCTAATTTGTCCCAATGCCAAGTGCAATATGCTGACTTAAGGGTCAAACTCAATGTACACGCTGAACCATCATTGCCGTGTTGTTTTGTTAATTTCAGAAGGGGCATCCATTTCAAACTTTTAATGCATGTGCTGCTGCAATGTAATTTTACTTCTTCGTTTTTCTTTGGCAGCCTTTGATAGGAATCTTGGAGTGTAACTACAGCTATCATTTGTAAATGGCTTTCGAAAGGGCTACTTGTGCGCAAAGACCATGCCCATTCCATTTACGAAGGTTGTCTCATTTTCATAGGGGACTCATATATATGTGTCTACTTGCCTTCACTGACGTAGGAAGGAGAGGTTAAAGGAACGGTATCAAGCCTGTACCTCAGGCTGACTGTAAAAATCTAAGCTGAAGCAAGATCATCTTGTTCTTGGAGAATAAACGACTACAAGGGGGATTTCAAGGCGAAATACAAGAGGTCAAGAAGGCCCACACCTGGTGTTTACAAAATGTAAAGGTACAAGGGTTACAAGGGGTTGGCCTACAGCCCGAGACTTCAGCCGACCGGCTGCTGGTGAAACTTTCTCAACCAGCACCAAAACTTGAAACCAACTCTGACAAAAACTTTGGAAATCTGTAAGTCTTGATTTAAGAAAGCATTGAACTCAGGACCAGTTGTAATGTGAAAGCTTGCCAAGGGAAGGGAAGGGAAGGCTTACGTACTATGCTAATAGCTGTGCCTGCCTGCGGGGGTAGCTTAGCTGAAGCAAAACGTGCCTATAACCAAACCAGTCCAATCTAAAAACAAAATTAGCTGGAAGCTCAGTCACAGCAAGGCGTGATGCACTGCTTGGGGGTGCAGAGCTAAAAAGGTGCTGGAACTGAGTGCGCAGTTCTGTTGAATCCTGAGATGGGCAATCCAGGATAACATGCTCTTCGTCTTGTACAGTGTACCAATCACAATTGTTGCAAAGCTTGCCAAGAAAGGAATTATGGTTACAATGGTTACAATGGGGGGTGACCTTCAGCCAGGTCGTTTGGCTGATCGGCTTGTGGCTGGTCTCTGCCAGCCAAAAATAAATCCATAAGCTCAGACACAAAAAGGAAAAGCTTTGCGTTTCGCTGATGAAGGAACTGATAAACAAATTGAGAGCTCACTTGATGCAGTAAAAAAGGTTGCATCTCAACAATATCCTGGAAGTAAGGTTCAAAAAGCATTTGATACTTGCGGCGCAGAGAACAAACGTGTTCATCAGTACAGTTAAAAAGGACATGTGCTTCATCTTGAGTTTGGTTGCAAGGACACCTGTCACACACAGAGGTACCATCATCCTGCCAAACAGCCGATTCAACTTTCAAAGTATGAGCACGAAGCCGGAACCTGCTCACATTACGCATAACTTGCTTAGGCAAATCCAAAAAAAGATACCAAGGCAAGGGTGCATAGGTTTGGCGAGCGTTGCAAGCAAAAGGAGTAGCAAATCAAGCTTGGTAAGTAGCTAGTTTGTTGTTGTTTTCCCTTGGATCCACTGACTCGGCTTCTCTCCAAACTCCTTACAATCTGTACCTCAAGTCTGCACTAAAATCATTCATGGAAATGGCACCTCCTGACCTCACAGCCTGCTCAAAAATTTCAGAACCACGCAAACCTTGGAAGGCTTGAATTAACTGCGCTGTCCAGCACTTGTCATCCTTAGGTTGTAACTTCAAATCGGCTTGCATAACACGGCGTAAAGTACTACTATTTGTACTAAGCATGCTGTTGTACAGCTTGACTGCAGCTCTAAACCAATAGTACTGCAGTGGTTGATGCCCACATTCTCTCAAAACAGCCCAGTTAGTGGTAGTTCGCTTCACACCCAAGGTACCTTTCAAGAAATTCAGATGCAAAGTTTGCAGAGCACTAGAGAACTCTTTGCCAGCCTGCATGAAACCTGTACCCCACACCTGACTCGCGTACATACCAGCTGGAATAACATACGTCTTTGCAAGCCACAAGGAAGCATGCGGCCTATCTGCAAGTGTGTGCTCACGTACAAAACGACAAATCCTATAAGCAGATGTAAGCATAGCACGAGCTGCATTTTCTGCCGATTTAGCCATGTTCAAGGTCCTGTAAAACATCATGCCAAGATATTTAAACGAGTCCTTATGAGCAAGAGTGTCACTGCCAATCGTAAAAACAGGGAGATTGATTCCTTTTGAGTTGAAGTGCACAACCTCTGATTTTAAGGTGTTGATAACGAGATGCTTCTTCCTAGCATACACATTCAGCCTGCTTAACATGGTTTGAAGAGCACCTGGCTCATTGGAAAGCAATGTGAGATCATCAGCATACAACAAGTGGGTCACGCGAACATTCTCTGTGCCAGTTACTACCCCTCTCACATCCTCAGCAATCAAGTCAACATCATTGATGTAAAGTGAGAAAAGGAGAGGAGAAAGAGGACACCCTTGCTTAACACCTCGCATAGGATGCACACGTGCAGTATTTGCACCATCCTTCAAAACATACTCATCAGCAGCATACATGTCTTGGATAATTGACAGCAAAGAAGTGGGCATGCTGATGCGGCGGAGGTGTTGCCAGAGAGCCTCCCTAGGAATGGTGTCGTAGGCTTGTTTGAAATCTATGAATGCCACATGCAATCTACTCGAGTTATTTGGTCGCAAAGTGCGTGCAGCATGCTGCAGATGGCGAAGAATAAACAAAGGCTGAAGTGTATTACGGCCAGGATAGAAGCCAAACTGAGTATCTGGTATTTTGTTAGCCTCCTGGCACCAGTCAGTTAGTAAAGCACGTACAACATTGGAAAGGAATTAAGTCTGTGATTGGAAGCCGAACAAAAGTATGTAACGGCTTGAAAAGATCAATGAAAAGACTGTATTTTTTGTGCATACACTTCTGCATCATCATTCATGTTTGGCTGGACTTATTCTTGCTCATGTCCCTAATGTTCTCCAGTGGATGCTAGGCACAAACACTTGTAGAAACTTGTCTGTTTATCTATTGTCAATCTTGTGAAAAGCTGGTTGAGAATGTTTCACCAGCAACCAATCAGCTAGAGATTCAGGCTGTAGGTTATCAGTGTAAACCCATGTTAACCCATGTTTCTGTGCAGCTCACACACCTCAGAGCAATTGCAGTAGAAGAGGGTATTTATATTTTCTTGGACTTCAGCACTCTCACACTTATCACAAACATTGCGTCTAAGTCATTTAGTGGCACGCGCAATGAGGAGGTATTTAAACAGAAATTGCTGAGTGCTTCCAAGATACCCATGCAGGAATTTCTAGGGAATTTGAGGTACAGACAGCAGAAGGTTTGGAGGGAAGTGGACGCCCTAAGTCCCCGAGAGGTGAACAGGAAAGCAGTGACTTACTATCATTGGTGTGGAAAACATTTGAATCACGCACACCCTTCTGTATCCCATCATATTCATTGAAGGATCTGGATAAAGGAGCCATGAGGAATGTGAGTAGGTTTAGGCTTCGTGCCCACTGCTTGAAGGTTGAGTCCTGTAAATCACTTGATGGTTGGGTGGTTCAAATATTTGTGATAAGGGTGGATGTGCTGAAGTCCAGGACGAGAGACATGTTATTTTCTATTGCAATTGCTGTGAGTTGTGTGAGCTGCGCAGAAAATATAAGGACCTGTTCATGATCTTTTTAAACCATTACTTACTTTTGCAACCTGACTGCTTGGAGACTCCTAGTACAACAGTTTTGGAAGGAATGGTCGGGTCCCACATCAAGAAATTAAATGCGAGTGCTTCATCTGGATTAGACGGTATTCCTATACCCTTCCTTAAACATGCCTGTTTGCCCATTGAGCGTGGTCGGAGAGTGGATCATGTTAACGTGCTGGTGCCTCTGATAGCACGCATGTTCAGAGTTTTTCTGAGTAAAGCTAGGATCCCTGCATGTTGGAAAGTGGCAAAACTGAGTCCCCTTCACAAGAAGGGAGCTTTATCAAATCCTGGGAACTACAGGATGATTGCTGTCAGTGGGGTGATGTACCGTATTTATGCCAACGTGCTAAAAGACTTGGTGACGGATTGGTGTATCCAAAAAAATAAGGTCCCAGACACCCAATTTGGTTTTTACCCCGGTAGGAGCACTCTGCATCCACTCTTCATCCTGAGGCACTTAAGACATGCTGCAAGAAAGCTCAAGCCACGGCAATCACCTAGGCTGCATGCTGCCTTTATTGACTTCTCTCAAGCCTACGACACTGTGCCCCGTTTGCAACTTTGGGACCATCTACAACGCATTGCCATGCCTGCATTACTTCTCCAGGCAATTAAGGAAATGTACCAGGATGATGAATATATTCTGATGGATGGGGATAAAAGGGCAAGTGTGCGTCCAACAAATGGAGTCAAGCAAGGTTGTCCCCTGTCCCCTCTCCTGTTTTCTCTATACATCAATGATATGGGCAGAGATATTAGTGAAGGTATCAGAGGTGCTGTGACAGGGGATGGAGTGAATGGCGTTTCATACATGCTATATGCAGACGACTTGAGTTTAACTACCAATGACCCAGGTGAAATGCAAGTTATGCTGAATAGATTACGAGCTTATGCAATGAGAAAGGGGCTGACTATCAATACATCAAAGTCAGAGGTCATGCATTTTAATAGTTGGTCGTGTTCTTCTCTGCCTACTTTCATGTATGGAGACGTGGCTCTTCCAGAGAAAGAGCAGTTTAGATACCTCGGTATGCTTGTGGACAAGCACATGAATCTGAAGGTGTCTGAGGAGCATGCAGTGTGACCTTACATGGCTGCCCAGCGAAGGATCAAGGAATTTGTGCATGAACATGATCTAAAGAATAGGCCGCATGCTCTGATTTGGCTCTCTAAGGTGTATGGCATTCCGGCTGGGATGTACGCGTGCCAAGTGTGGGGTACAGAGTACTTACTAGAAGGCAGTGAATTCAAAAGCCATTTGCAAAAAAGGCAACTATGCTCTCTAAGGCGTTTTCTAGGTGTGAAAAGTACTGCCACGAACTGGCCAGTATTGAGAGAGTGTGGTCAAGAGCCCTTACAGTTTTATTGGTTTAGGGCTACTGTTAAATTTTTCAACAATATGCTCAATTCTAACAGTAAAACATGATGCCAAGTGCTGAAGGCAGATTTACACCTTGCTGATATGGATGAGTCTTGTTGGTCTGTTCATGTATCTAAGTCATTTAATGGCATGCGCAATGAGGAGGTGTTTAAACGGAAATTACTGAGTGCTTCCAAGATACCCATGCAGGATTTTTTAGGGGATTTGAGGTACAGACAGCAGAAGGTTTGGAGGGAAGCAGACGCCCTAAGTCCCCGAGAGGTGAACAGAAAAGCAGTGACTTACCATCATTGGTGTGGAGTACCTTTGAATCAAACAGGACGCACACCCTTCTGTATCCCATCATATTTGTTTAAGGATCTGGATAAAGGAGTCATAAGGAATGTGAGTAGGTTTAGGCTTCGTGCCCACTGCTTGAAGGTCGAGTCCTGTAAATGGTTGGGTGGTTCAAATATTTGTGATAAGTGTGGATGTGCTGAAGTCCAGGACGAGAAACATGTTCTTTTCTACTGCAATTGCTATGAGTTATGTGAGCTGCGCAGAAAATACAAGGACCTGTTCATTGATCTTTTTAAACCGTTACACACTTTTGCCCAGCTTCCAAACACTGATTTTGTTCCTTTCTTGGCGAGCTTTCACGTTGTGACTAATCTTGAGGTCAATGTTTTTTCTAAATCAAGACTCGCACAGATTTTCAAAATTTTTGTCTGAACTGGTTTCAATTTTTGATGCTGGATGAGAATGTATCACCAGCAGCCGATCAGCCAGATTTTCGGGCTGTAGGCCAACCCCTCGTAACCCTTGTAACCCTTACTTTTGCCCAGCTTCCAAACACTGATGTTATTCCTTTCTTGGCGAGCTTCCACGTTTGACTGATTTCGAGGTCAATGCTTTCCTGAATCAAGACTCGCACAAATTTTGAATTTTTTGTCTGACTGGTTTCAATTTTTGATGCTGGATGAGAGTGAATCTCCAGCAGCCGATCAGCCAGATCCTCAGGCTGTAGGCCAACCCCCTTGTAACCCTTCTGACCCTTATCACAAACATTTGAATCACCCAGCCATTTATAGGATTCAACCTTCAAACCAGGGTGTGGCCCTACCTTTCAGGACAGGTGACCTTTCCTTAATGCACGCAGCCGGACTTGGCAAGCGTAGTCTTTCTTTCTTTCTTTCAAACCATGTACACGAAGCCTAAACCTACTCGCATCCCTCATTATTTTTATACAGATCTTTAAAAATATTATGGGATACAGAAGGGAGTGAGCCATACCATCTTATCCTAAGAAATTCACTGAGTTCTTTGCTTGCAATAGAACTCAGGTTCTTGGAGGTTGCAGGAAGTGAGATGTGTGACATGGGTATTTTCCTGTATCTCAGTAATTCTTCTCCATCTTTTTGTATTTCCAGTTTCTCTCTTCAACTTGCCTCAGGCTAATTTTATCTGCGTCCGTTCAGCTGTTTGGCAAAGCCGACATAATGATTCTCCTTGACTCACTCGGGAACGACCCGTTCTTCATTCTTTTGCTCGCGCTCAGCGCCACAGCCTTCTTGGCCTATTCCAGCCTTAGTCTTCTTGCGCTGTACTTGAGTGTAGATTCAGCGAAGGATGTCTCTCTCTTGTTCAACGACGTATCCCACACAATTGTTGACCTTCTCGCTTCTCTGTACACGCTCATGACGTATGGTTGGGCCTGTGTACTCGCTCCCATTTACTGTCGCTGTTCTGACACGCTTTTATACGCGCTGATGGTCCCTTCTTGGGTCTGCCGCCACAAGATACGGCTTTTCATCTCATTTGTGGTTCCCGCGGTTTTCACTTCATTTGTGGTCCCTACGCTCTCATTTCTGGATGCACCAGCCATAATTACATTTGGTTCTGTCCTCGCGCTCCTTGTTGCTCTCATTTCGTTCGCACTGCTGTCTTTGGTGAACTCCGATTTCCTGTCCGATGAGTTTGTTTTCTCGTTCCTCCTTTCACCTCCTTTTCTTTACATGACGAACACTCCATACAACACTCGCAATCGTGGGAACAATCAAGGCGCGGCTACTCCAGGCGCCACTACCCCAGGTGTAGGCAGAGGTGCAGGCAGAAGTGCTGGCAGAAGTATTGGTAGAGGTGCAGGCAGGGGCACAGGTGGTAGGACTCAGCACCCAACTCCCCATGCTGACCTAGTTAATGCTATGCATGAAGATGCTGATTATGACGGGACTCATGAAGTTGGCGGGCAAGGTTATCTACCTGCTCATCCTAAAGCTCAGAAGCGTACTCGCATTGCCAAAAAGCAGCGCAAGCACAAGCGTTCACCTTCCCCCTCTTCGTCATCATCTTCCTCTTCTTCTTCTTCTTCTTCTTCTTCTTCTTCTTCTTCTTCTTCTTCTTCTTCTTCAGACTCCTCTGACTCTGACTCTGACTTGCACTCTCGCAAACGCAAGAAGAAGAAATCTGTCAAGGATAGGAATAAGGTACTCTTTCCATCTGCACTTATCCCTGACCCTCAAAGCACTCGTTCTAGTTTCCAGAGACACAAGAATATTATGGACGTTGCTGACCATTTGCAAGATCCAGAAGATTTCCAGATGTGTGTCCAGTGAAATGGGCAAAGGCAACACCCACTCCAAGTCCTTAAAGTCAATCCACAACCATGCACACAGCGCGCTGGAAGAATTGTCTACACAATCTCTACACTTATTCATTGGTACCACAAGGGGTTGGGATGCAGTTGATGACTTTAAAGCAGTTGAGAATCTGCCACCAGAAATACGACGAATAGTGAACTCTTTCCCTGATCGTTCTCAAGGTCTTTCTCGACGTCCTTCACCCTTTTCTTCTCGCTTTGGCCCTTCATCTGGTTTCCCCCAGTGCGAGTCTTTTCAGCAAGAACCTGCTACTGCACACTTTTCCTTGCCCCCGCCTCCCCATCCTGCTGCAAGTTCCATCCCTTTTGGTACATTTTGCTATACACGCGGTTTCCAAAACCATTGGGCTGACAAGTGCCCCCAAAAGCTGAAGGGTAACAACGGCTTCAACAAGTTCAATGGCTTACCAAAGTGACCTCACTGCGCCTTCAAACGCATAGTCGTATTCTCAACATCTTCTTTTTAGTAATCTCATGCAAAACTCATGTATCTTGGCCAATGACACTCTTCTTTAACGGCTATTTGTATTAGCATTGGCCCAGGGCCAGTTATGGTGGCCTTTCCTTTCTTGTCCAAGACCATGCGGCGCCAGGCGCCTTATACTCTCTTGAGGCCCAGGGCCTATTATGGTGCCAGGCACCCTCTCTTTCTGGTCCAGGACCATGCGGCGCCAGGCGCCTTACACTCTCTTGAGGCCCAGGGCCTATTATGGTGCCAGGCACCCTCTCTTTCTGGTCCAAGACCATGGGGCGCTAGGCGCCTTATACTCTCTTGAGGCCCAGGGCCTATTATTGTGCCAGGCACCCTCTCTTTCTGGTCCACGACCATCTTGCGCCAGGCGTGTGGTTACTTGATTGCTCTAACAAATGGGCTTTGCAACGGGTTCAGTCGGATTTTCCATTATTTCGGGAGCTTCCTTACGATAACTCCCCCCCCTGCTGTTTTAACAACCACAAGCTTATGCACACATTGACTTTGTCTCCTTGGCTATCTCTGACCTATTAAAGACAAATGCTATTGAATCCTGGTCTGTTTAACCCACATGTGTACACCTTCTGATATTGTTACGCGCTCTAATGGAAAGCATCGCCTTATCTTGGATTTGTGTTCATCGTTACCTTTTCTTGCCAAAATCCCACATGGAATGCTTGCAATTCCCCACAGACATTGCAGACTAGATGATGTTATGTATTCCGTGGACCTGGCCAGCGGATACTATCAAGTTGACATGGACTCCAATTCTTTTAATACCTTGGATTTCATTGGATAGGCCAGTATTACGTCTTCTAAGTTCTCCCATTTGGTCTATCTATTGCCCCCTGGTGCTTCAGCAAGACCTTGCGTGTTGTGGCTCGTCACCTCCGTACTTGGATGACTTTCTGTTCCTGAGTAAATTGAAATCGTTTTCCCATGAGCAGTCTATCGCCTTTGACAGGTGTGAGGCTGCTGGCCTCTCCATCAATGATGCTAAATCGCATCTCAAATTAACAAGACGGCTGACACATCTGGGCTTTGTTGTTGACCTAGACTCACTTTGAGAGGGCCCTTTCTTCCGTCCTTACCAAGCAAGTTTTGTGCTCCCTCCTTTTCCTGCCTACATTACAAACGTCACTGACCCCTCTCACAACACTTACACCCGTGGTTTAAGACGCTGGCGACTTCTGGCACTTCATATTTCCTTCGAGCCGCCCTTTTCATCCACTTGCCTTCCGATTCCTGATGATTAATTTATGTGCAGGCTCTTCTTTGACTACTCCCTCTCTTCTGGTGTCAGACGTTTCTAATTTCCCGTCAAGAGCTTGGTCATACTCTCAACTGCGCCACTTTGTTCTAGAAGCGATTCTGCTCAAGCCGGTGTCCCACTGTCAGTTTTCTCCGAGAAGTATGGCTTACATTCCTTACGCTCTGGAGGTGCTTCTCTTGTGGCAAGAAAGAACATTCCTGACCATATCTTTCAAGCCCATGGGGCCTGGAGGTCAACCACATCCATGCATGCTTACATTGCCCCATCCTTGCGCAACAAACTCCTTCCCACTTCAGCCATCACTAAAACCTTCCTTTATCGACTGGTGTATTTTTCGCTGTGTAATGCAACATTCCTCACGCATCTCACGATGCAACCGGAATAGAATCACTGAGTTCTTTGCTTGCAATAGAACTCAGGTTCTTGGAGGTTGCAGGAAGTGAGATGTGTGACATGGGTATTTTCCTGTATCTCAGTAATTCTTCTCCATCTTTTTGTATTTCCAGTTTCTCTCTTCAACTTGCCTCAGGCTATTTTTTTTTTTTAGCCTGAGGCTCACTTCCTGCCTTCTTTTTGTTCGTTCTCTCTTCTCTTTTATGCCTGGCAAGTTGTTGAGTTCGCTGTGTAATGCAACATTCCTCACGCATCTCACGATGCAACCGGAATAGAAATGCCTGTCTACAAAAAAAATGTGCGCCAGGAAAGATGACTTTTCTGCAAGTCTAGCAACTTGCATTCTGCTTTATAATTTGTGTTGCTCAGGATATTTCCACATGGTCCCAACTCTTGTGTGCAACTTTGAAGTGCTACAGGCTTGCACAGATCCCTGGCACAATAGAATGAACAATAATACATTTAAAGCTTTTATCAGGCCCTTATTGTTTGTTCTGAAGGCTTTCGTCAGCACCATTGTTCATCTTGGTACCAGGTGTTTGCAGTAATGCCCAACCAAAGTTTAGCTGAATAACCGAGAAAACCACGGAATTTTTACCCTTGTTTCTTTCAAAACTTATCATGATAATAAAACAAGTAAACAAAACAAGTTTACACAAGTGAGTTTGTGCCTAGCACCCACCAAAGAACATTTTTTTCAAATGCAGTTGCAGCTGCTATATGGGTCCTACTTGAACCAACCATTGCCTTCGCTTTGGTGGAAAAGAACATTGGCTCAAAAGAGCCGTGAGCTTCACCTAGCCATACCCATCTGCTCATTGGCAACGGCTAATTAAATTTTCTTTCAACCAAGCATTCAGAGAAACCTCAATTGCAACCCTTGACAAATGAAAAATCGGAAAAGCAGGTGAACAGGTGAGAGATCACTAGGTTTTTGAGAAGATGAATAATAATAATAATAATGAATTGACGCAAAGTGCACGAAAGCATCACCAATGTCCATAAAGATAAGGACACTCACACTTGCATGAGTACAACTTCCAAGGGGCTGCCAGGGATCTCAACTCACACAGGCTGTGAAAGGGTGGGAAACACGTAAGCACACCTCAAATTTAACTTCCCTAAGACCTAACCCAAAACCACCAACAATGAAGCACTCAGTGCTGTGCATTACTTGAGCCAAGTGGTCTCCTTTCCATGCGTTTCAGATCACGTAAGCACTCATCGCTCCAGCACCCAGGATTCGTCATTGGCGTCATTTGAGCCGGATGCACAACAACTTCCGCTGTCAAACTCAGCCAGGGGACACAAGGGTTACAAGGGTTACAAGGGAAACTCAGCCAGGGGACACAGTGCGGGATCTCCTGCAGGCCAAGGGCAGCATCTCCTCAAGCCATGAAAGGGCTCTTACTCGCAGCTTTGTTTGGCTGGCGTCTTTCCTTGCTTTTTCCAGCCATGCAAGAGCTCTTAAGCACAGAGGTTTCCCACAGGGTTTGACTTCAGGAGCTATGCCAGTGCCCGCTGCATATGCAGCACGTGCAGAACTGGTCTGTCCCATGGGTGGCTGGTTTTCCCAATGTGGAGATCGAGCAAGTTTATCCATTATGCAACATTTGTGACAGCCTAAGACATTTGATCACATGGTCATGCCCTCAGGCATGTTCCTCTGCATCTTCTTGCTTCTGCTCCTGCAGCGCCTGGTAATTTGTGTTCTTAGACACTGCTCTGTAAAGCGATGAATGCCAGTTGTTGTGATCAGGTAGCATCTCCTCTGCCATGCATGGATTTTGCCACTGCCACATTGCAGAGGCCCCTCGGGCTCTGGTGAATGCCACCGGCATGGCGACGTGGCAACAGCCATTGCAAGAATGCGGGCCCCATGGGTTCTGGCGACTGCTACCGCTATGCCAACTGCCACTGCAATGGCAGCGGACAGGTGCTCCTGCTGTGTGTGCGTGTGTATGTGTGTGTATGTGTGCGTGTGCGCGCGCACATGTGTCAGTTTTGACAACATTAAGTGGCCAGACTATGCTTCATTGGACGCCTTCTCATCAAACAAGCAGCCTCTACATGAGCACCAAAATTTGAGGCACCCTGCAGCTTTGCAGCTTTGCTACATCAGCTCACCTGAAATGGGCACCAAGGACACATTCAAATGCCACTTGCTCCCTCTGACCACTAAAATCTTATGGGCACCTAGAACACATTAAATTGCCACTTGCTCCTTCTGACTACTAAAATCTTATGAGCAACAAGAACACATTCGAATGCCACTTGCTCCTTCTGACAATCATGATCTTCTGCCTGCTTGTAAGAGCCGAGATGTTACGTGGCTCACCTGGACATGTACAGAAGTGGCCTCCATGCTGTCAAGAGGCCTGCTGGAAACGATGGTAACAGGCATGCAGACAAACAGTTAGTGGCTGTAGGCAGAGAAGGCATGCACGCTGTCAAAAGGTCCACATGAAACAGGAACAGGAGCTTAGTACGTGAGCGTGTGCCTGCTTCTTACGCTTTTTGGTCGCACGTCTGCTAGTATTTGGGATCCTGCATCAACATGCGCAGGCATTAACGACAGCAACGTCTTCACGATGCTTTGCAAGCCTTCCAGTGTAATGCCTGGATTTGATCTGCATTCTTCTGCCAAGGATTGAAGGCTAAAAACAAAGCAAGACATGGTGCTCAAATGCTGCAACGCGCTGTCCAAGTCTCACAAACACAGCCATGCCTCGCATCCCCAACATCTGAATCTGGACACATGGGCACACAGAGCACATTTTTCTGGCAGGTTCCCCTGCCTTGGGGTTTTTTCCTGAGCATAGCCAACGTTTGCAAAATGTGCCTGAGCATAGCATAGCCAATGTTTGCCTAAGCTCTTGCCTGAGCATAGCAATGTTTTCCTGAGCGTAACCAATGTTTGCACAATGTGCCTGACCCCGAGTACATTGTGTCTACCCAATTCTACAGAGTATGCGTTCCATCTGTGTCACGCGCATGCCGTCTTTCAAATTTAAGTGATGAGATTTGGAGCAGCTTTATTGTGCACACAGCCCGGCGTCGGTTGCCGGGCATAACACTCTAGCACACACGCAATGCAATCCAGCTTGCAGGCAAACCACAGAGTTTTGTACAGTGCCTGCGGTATACTCTCTCTCTCTCTCTCTCTCTCTCTCTCTCTCTCTCTCTCTCTCTCTCTCTCTCTCTCTGCTTAGTATACTATAGACATAGATGCTGGCTTGCATTTCAGGGACGATCATATTGTTAGTAAATGGTTCTTCTGTCCAGATAACGCTCACTCCATTATGACCGCCTGACCCCAAAGCCTGAAATATGTGCTCTTACAACTGCATGAATCGTGTGCCTGCATGCTCACTGCTTACCCTGTATGGGCTTTTTCACGCATGAACTGTGTCCTTATTTATTGCTTACTCTGTGAGAGCTTCCCCTGAGTGACGGCACTGCGTCTTCAAAATTCCGCGGTATTGAAGGAGCCTCTCGGGGGCCTGCGCGCCGAGCAAAACAAGTCAACTGGACTCCAATGACTTGGGTGAATCAATGGATTAGAGAGGAGCATGGTGGAAAATTGCGCCATAAGCGAGGCGTATGAGGGGCTGTGCAAGGACATGCAGAGTGATCAAGGTCACATGTGCAAAGGCATGGGGCCGTGCAAGGACATGGGGCCGTGCAATAATACGTGTACAAGGACATGGAGACAGAGCAAAAGGATAACGAGAGCTGTGAATCGAAATTTGCGGGCATCCAGGGCTAAAAGGCCATAAAGGGTAAGCAGGAGTAAGGAGCTCCTGTGAATTTTAACTTAAGCGCAAGGAGCTCGTGTGAATGCCAACTTGAGTAAGCAAGTATGAGGAGATCCTTTCAATTTTAACTCGCTGGCACACAGGCCTTGGGCGGGAAACCTGCAGAGAAAGCGGAACGTCACAACAACTTTTGACCAATGACATGTAAGGAACGGGGCTACACATGAGCCTGCAATCCACAAATGGGTGTGTAATGCTTACTGATATGGTAAATGAACGACCTGCATCATGAGTTATCTGCTTATATCATTTGCTAACAAGCAACCTGCACAATAAGAAATCTGCATTTGGTGTATCATAATCAGTTTCTATATGGTTTACGGCATTTCAAGAATGCCCAAGACACTGCCGAGTATTTGACACATTTTGTTAGAGGGTTATCCCGTGCATTTGCCAGCGTTTTGAGCATGCTCGCATGACCAAAGCATCTGCAAGGCTTTGCCGGCGCAGCAATTGGATCCACAGAGGGCTTAAGCATGCAACTGCATAGCGTGTGTGAGTGCAAATGAGGATGGATGCATGGGCACACGTGAAGCATATGATACAGAAGGTCCCAACTCATGTGTGGAAATTTGAGCTGCTGCAACTGCACAGCCTGTGCAAGTGCAAATACAATGGATGCATGAGAACGCATGATACAAAGGGTCCCAACTCATGCGTGCAGTCATGATGAACTGCTTCACCAGCACAGCCTGTGCAAGTGCAAATAAAATGGATACGTGAGCGCACATGACAACCAGGAAGAAGGCAAGAAAAGGTTGGAGCATGTACGTGGCTGCAAGCCCCCAGTTAAGAAGCCAGGAACTGTCCTCACCAGTGGATGTCTGGTAAGGATTGAAAAGGTGTAGCCATTGCAGCATTCTTGTGGCTGCGAGTTCCTAGTTTAGGGGCAAGGAGCCGTTCTCAACACTGGACATATACTTCACTGTAGCCACTGCTGGGCACAGCCAAATTAATGGGTGAGGAAACATAGGCTGGACACACACACAGCCACGACACACACACACACACACACGCACCGCTGGGCGCGTCGGCATCGCTGCTGCTGGAGGACGCCACGTTGCCGGGCGGGGAGTGCGGCGGTTTGGGGGTGAAGCATGGCAGCGCCCCTGCCTCTGGGTCTGCAGGTGGTGCTGTGCCCTCCGTGTCCTCGTCTCCTTCGGCACCACTTGCGCCTCCTCTGTGCAAGTCCTCATCCTCTTTGGTGCCACCTCCTTCGGTACCAGCCGTACCACCTCTGTGTAGCGATGACGATGGCGGAGAAGACGCCTGCCTTGAAGCGCCCTGGTGCTGCTGGTGCTGGAGCTGGGGCAGCGTGCGGGGGGAGCTCTGGTTGGGGAGGTGCTGCACAGGCTGCGGGCTTTCCATGAGGGGCATCGGCTGTGAGGTCGTCCAGCCAGACTGGCAATGCGGGGGGAGTGGGAGCAACAAGGAACAGGGCTGGGGCATTCGCGAGTGAGCAGGATAGAAGGCCTTGATTAATCTGAGACACCAGACAGGCATGTGCTATGTGGTGGAAGGGTGCGTACAGAGGGTCAAATGTTTCACCAAATAGGCTCCATCAAAATAGCCCCTTTGACCCTCTGCCATTTTGCAATACCCTCTGTGCCCGACCCTAGCTATGAGGTCCTCGCGGTTGCGGCCTTGATGAGGACAGAGGGGCTTCAATTTAGAAGGGGGGCATCAACCACACAGTGAATAGGGGGGAAAATCAAGGATACAAACAAAGTATCTCCTTGCCTGTGGGCAATGTTCACCTATTCTGGTGATCCTCAGAAAGAAGGGAGGTAAAAGTTTTGTAAGGGCATATGGAGGCAAGACACATGATGAGGCGACGTGCAACATTTTTTTTTTGGCGCTCAGAGAGTTGGTGATTGGGCACGATCCAATGGATCTTGCAGTCCATTCTTTTGTACAGCAGTTTAGACTTTTGTTGATCAGACACAATTCAATGGACCCTGGGCGCATTGTTCTTTCTTATGGGCCCCATGCGTTTGGGGAGTGCCAGGCCTGCTGGATCTTGCAATCCACACTGTTGGACTGCAAGCTT
The DNA here is from genome assembly GCA_914767535.2 of Dunaliella primolecta. Lineage (NCBI taxonomy): Eukaryota > Viridiplantae > Chlorophyta > Chlorophyceae > Chlamydomonadales > Dunaliellaceae > Dunaliella > Dunaliella primolecta. The sequence goes on from OU611752.1 coordinate 1,031,333, forward strand.
CAGCAGGCCTCGCACTCCCCAAACACATGGTACCCAAAATAAAGGTAATTGCGCCCAGGGTCCATTGAGTTGTGTCTGGTCAACAAACGTTTAAGCTGCTGCACAAAAGCATGGACTGCGAGATCCAGCGGGCGTTGCGCTCCTCAAAAAATGGGGCCCAAAAGAGAGACAACATACCAAGGGATTGTTGATTTGGTGCATCAGTCTTGCTACACATAATATGGCTTACAACATCCAGCAGGCATTGCGCTCCTCGAGAGACAGAATTTGTGACCAGGGTTTTTAAATTGGTAGGCAACGGGGGAGGCAGGTGGGGAAGGTAAGGGGGGAGGGAGGAGTAAGAATGGACATCGAGCATTGATTGATGAACATCCGGGAGTAAACACCAGGCATTGGTGGATGGACATCAGGGAGTAAGCATCAGGCATTGATGGATGGACATCAGGGAGTAAGCATCAGGCATTGATGGATGGACATCAGGGAGTAAGCATCAGGCATTGATGGATGGACATCAGGGAGTAAACGTGGACATCAGACATTTGGGTTGACATGGGCATTCCCCAGGGGCGCACCATCCGGGAGCATGCCACAGCGAGCACCAGGGCTGCTCAGTAAGGCAGCCATTACATATTTGTGAACACAATGCTTGTTACAAACAAAACGGAACTCAATGCGTCCCACAAGCCGGAATGATTGCGTGAACATCAGGTAAGGCAGGGACCCAACCGTGTCCGCCATCAAAACGGGCCCTGTTTGAGACCCCTGTTGTTCAAAGCTTCTGGAAGTTTTGGAGGTAAACAGGGGTGCAAGACCATCGACAAGGCGACCGCTGACCAGGCGGCCTGCGCCGCAGCAGGAGGTCAAACACGGGCACCCAGGCACCAGATGAGCAGTACTTTTCCAGAGGTGGAAAACTACCCCCCAAATTTCGCATGTTTCCTTCATGCTCCCAGCATAGGTGTACCCTAACCTAGGACATTTGGGCTTGGTTGCAAGATATCTGATTCACTAAAGTTTATCTGTCCCTAACTAAGGCCCGTATGAATAATTAGCCGTGGCCTGGACCCTTGTTATTGACTACCAAGTCTCCATTCCGGACCATCCACTGCAACAAATTGGGTAGTTATTTGTGATTTGGAGACCTTTTAACAAAAAGGATATCAATGCAAAAGACATGGAGTGAAAAACCCAGTGGTTGATGAAGTACAGAATTCCAGCCATTTTTCTTTTGAAAAATCAGCAAAATGGGTGCCCCAAAGGTCAAAATCTGACCTTTTGCTTTAATATGCAGGGTGCCAGCATATTATATGGTGGTTACAAAATATCACTTATGGGAGTAAATAGTCCCAGGGTGGAGCTGTAGGCCGTTTTGGGGTGATCTGAGGCCAGGAGAGTGATCTGGGGTCCTCCGACTTTCATCATGTCTTGGTGAAAGAAATGACATCATTAAGAACAATGGTTGGCTTGGTCAGATGTAAGGAAGGAAACCGGGAAATAACATATCCAGCGACATAGGGGAGTTGTCCACCTCTGGTGATTCACACACACACACACTCTCTTACACACACACACACACACACACACACACACACTACCAACAGCCACAGCCACACACACCTGTGGCGAGCGCAGATGCGCCTGCTCCCTGGGCCTCTGTCGTTGCCTTCTTCGCTCAGAGGCCCTATTCTCTGCGCTTTCTCCCTCGGCCTGCACGAGTTATGGCCACACCAAGGCTTACAAACAAATATATACAAACACAGAGATATATGTATAAATATATGTTTACATGTATAAATATATGTTTACATGTATAAATAGATTCACACACATACATAGACATGTTTTTGCGTTTAGTGCGTAACTTTCAATGGCATGTCCATGCTGCTGATATATATTGGAATTACAAGGCATGGTTGTACGCAGTGGCATGGCCACACCCAGGCACGCTTAAAGATTGGCATGGCTACACTGCTCATATGTACTGGCATTGCAAGCCATGCTTTTTCCCATGGCATGGCCACACCCAGGCATGCTTATAGATTGGCATGGCTACACTGCTTACATGTTCTGGCGTTGCAAGCCATGCTTTTTCCCATGGCATGGCCACACCCAGGCATGCTTATAGACTGGCATGGCTACACTGCTCATATGTACTGGCATTGCAAGCCATGCTTTTTCCCATGGCATGGCCACACCCTGGCGTGCTTGTATGAGTCCATACCCCAAGAGCGTCCCTTCCAAGTCTCTGTTTGCTTGTTTGCTTGTCGAAGGCGTTCATGTGTGTTCCTCCCTCAGCTTGCACAGGCAAGTGCCACCCAGAACTAAACCAAGTCATGCCTTTAAAAAAATAATCGCCACACACAGGAGCACCACCATATGTGGCCTCCAGGATGTTGCACAACTCACAAACCAGGCAACACATGTCCGATGCTTAGACTTCCCACACTCACAACTGACCTGAACTTTTCCACACACCCTGTGCCGACACTCTGCTGCCAGGCTTCCTGCCGCCCAGAACGAAACATTGCGCCGTTTCTATCTCTGGACACACACACACACACCAGTATACGTCCCTGCTGCACTAACATGCCCACACTTGCGCCATCATGCCCATGCCCCTACCTGTATGCGTCCCTGCAGCGCCACCATGCCCCCCGTCCCCCCCTTTCCGTCCCCCCTCACACCTGCATGCGTCCCTGCTGTGCCACCATGCCCACGAGCCCACCCCCGCCCAGCGGCTGCTGCTGCTCGGCATAGCCACGCCGTGGCTGCTGCTGCTGGTTGTGCATGTGCTGCTCGTATAGGCTAGGCCCACTGACGCCCATGCCCACCTGTACAGATAGATTGTAGGTTGCCCAAGCATGTAGTAAGGTATGGTAATTTCATCTTTGGTCGAGAGAAAGATGAAGAGCATGTAGGCAGATGGCAGGTTGCACAAATGGGTCATATGTGTGTGTGAGTGAGTCCTGGTTTCCATGGGATGGACAAAGCGAGCATGCTCCAAGTGGGTCCTCTTTTATGCAATGGAGACAAATGCATAGCATGCATTCACGTTGGGGCCACTGCCTGCCTGTGGATGTAAGGTAATGCGTTGCATGTGATGAAGGAAATGCGTCGCGTGCACACCTGTGGTTGCCGCTGCCTGCCCCCGGACAAGAAAGTGCGTAGAGCCCTCGGGTGAAAGCGGGAGGCAAGAGCGTTCAGGACTCCTTGCTCCCTTGGGGCGTCTTGGTGCTGCTGGGGCGGTGGGGCTCCTGCATGCATGTGTGTGTATGTGTGCGTGCGTGTGTGTGCGTGTGTGTTTACGCGCGTGTGTGTGTGTTTACGCATGCGTGTGTGTCAGATGCAAGCATCAGGACTGAGCGTTTGCTCATGCATGCCAGTGTTAACTCTGTACAAAGGACTTCGTTGAAAGCAGAAAACAATTGCGGCATGCACACGCAAGCGCGCGCGCACACACACACTCACATACACACACACGCGTGCGCGTGCACGCACACACTGCCCCACAACCCAATCGCATTTCAGCCCCCCATTTTAGGGTTGCACACACACCTGCAGCCTCCGCGGGCATTTGCAGAGCCACTTGCCCAGGGGCTGAGGGGCCTGCGGTCGCAGCAGCGGCAGTCCACAGGCGTCCCTCCCTACCGGCCATGGCTGCACCACCTCCAGCATGGTTTGCAGGGGCTTGGCCTCCATGGGCACCCTGCCCCTGCCAATGCTCTGGCGTGTCCCCTCCCGGGTGCTGCTGCTCCTGTGGCGCCGGCTGCACAGCATCTTCTGGCTCCAGCAGCACGCGGCAGATGGGGCAGGTGTGGTGCTGGGTCATCCACTTGTCAATGCTGCAGCAGAGGGGCGTGCACGCAGGTCATGTTTGTAAAACACTTTAGTCAGCTTGCCGCCAGGCAGCAGATCGGGTGAGTGCGGTCCTGGGTTATCCAGTCGTTGATGCTATGGCATGGAGGTGTGCGTACAGATCATGCTTGTACACACGATCCAGCTTGCAGCCACGCAGCAGATGGGCAGCTGTGGTCCTGGGTCATCGACTTAACAACGCTGCAGCTTGAAGGGGCGCTCACAAATTCTGAGTTTGACCACTTTGCTCGGCAGTGTGACGGCAAACATCTGAGCACTAAAATGCATCATCAGACTGCTTTGCTGGAAGCTCCTGAGTTGCCTGGCAACTTGCTTTTTGTCAGACGGAAGGCGTTCACACTTCTTACTCTCCAGGCATCTCATGCAAGAAATGCAAGCAAGTGATGTGTGGGACACTTTCATGCCTTCCGCCGCATCACCTCAGAGGCTGTTGCTGCATACCTCCCCCTCCTTTCCTGTATCTTCTTGTACCCACTGCATGTACTTTACCCACTTTTACCCCAAAGGGAGGCACGCAAGTAACGTGCGGGATGCTTTCTTTCCTTGAGCTGCATCAGCGCAGAGGCTGTAACAGCGTACATACTCCAACTTTCCCACACCTCTTGTTCCCACATAGCAGGCCAGTCTTACGAAAAAGGCGGGTCCAGTAACACACTGAGCCCGACGACACACTTTATGCCCAATGTGGAGCTCACGGGTGCAGGGCATTGCACACTCGGGCGCAGTGACATGTGTGCACCGTTTCCAGGTGAAAGGACACCAAACGACCTCAACGCCAGAGAACCCAATCACACCAAATGCAGGGGTGTGTGCACCGCGCTTCTGCACCACACCGCGGGCGGCGGAGCTCGCTAATGCAGGGTCCTGTGCCCTCTGTCAGGCACTGTGCACCGTCCTTTTGTGAAAGGGCAAAACATAGCCCCAGCACAGTAAACCAGATTGGTGAGAGTGAACAGCCCCTCACCAATCTAGTAAATAATCACAGATCACACAGGCTCTGTGCCCTGTCAGGCGCTGTGCACTGTATTTTAGCAATGGGCCCTAACACCAGGGTAAACAGCCTCTCACCAATCTAGACAATAATCACCGATCACACAGGCTCTGTGCCCTGTCAGGCACTGTGCACTGTACTTTTGTGATGGGGGCCCCAACACCAGGGTAAACAGCCTCTCACCAATCTAGTGAATAATCACCCACCACACAGGCCCTGTGCCCTGTCAGGAATTGTGCACTGTACTTTCGTGATGGGCCCCAACACCAGAATAAATAGCCTCTCACCAATCTAGTGAATAATCACCGATCACACAGGCCCCGTGCCCTGTGAGGAATTGTGCACTGTACTTTCGTGATGGGCCCCAACACCAGGTAAACAGCCTCTCACCAATCTAGCAAATAATCACCCACAACACAGGCCCTGTTCCCTGTCCGGCCTGCGCGCACGGAAGCCAAGGGAAGCCCAATGCTGGAGTTCAGTTTCATGCAAAACAGAGGATAGAAATGCTGGCTCAGCGCCTCACCACACGCAGCGGAGCTTGCGGCTGCAGGACAGCACATGGTTTCTGCCACCCACCACGCCATGCAGTGGAACTCACGGTTGCAGGGCAGCACAACATTTCCAGGACTCACCACGTGCAGTGGAACTCGTGGTTGCAGGGCAGCAGGCGCCGCAGCAGGTCCCCCTCTTCGTACTCACACAAGCACACTGAGCAAGTGGGCTCCTCTTCACCTTCCCCCTCCTTCTTCTCCTCCTCCTCGCCTTCGTCACCCCCTCCACTGGCAGCCCCATCTCCTTCTGCCTTGGACCCCTTCAAGTCCTCACCCTCACCGCCCTCGCTCCCCCCATCTCCACCCCTTCTGCTGCTGCCTTTTTGGTCTCTGCTAGCGACCTTCCCACCTTCTTCACCACTCCCACCGCCGCCCACGCTGCTAATTGGAGCCACAACCCTGGGGTCAGTGCCACTGCTGCGAGCCATGGCATGCACATCGGTAGTCGGGCCTCCCTGCTCGGGAGGTACCCATTCCCGGGCGCCCTCCCCCTCCCGGCCTCTGCCGCTGGCACTCCCTCTTGCCAAGTTGCTCCCCTGCAAAGATGCAAACAGAACACACAAGAGAGATGCACAACAAGCACACGACTCCAGCAGGCTGAGAGGGAGGGCACACGCATGTGGGGGATGAGAGGGTACACTTCAATGAACACAAGTGTGCCTGTGACACTGTAAAGCGCGAATTATTGCAGTTGCAAGGGGACTGCAGAGCTCGCTGCTGTAGTAAAGGCGGCAAAGGCAAGACTGAATTTGTTCAATGCTCGAGCAAGCAAGGCGGCCATTGTTACAATGCCTCCTACTCCTGCATGCCCAATTTTGGCCACTGTGCTGTCAAGGCTGTCAACCGCTTTTATCTGCTGTTTAAACGCCCATGTGTGTACCCACCGTGCAGACAAGCCAGTCAACCGCTGTCAGCCGCTGTTCAATTGTACACATATTTGTCCACTGCGCTGACAAGCCAGTCACCTGCTGTTGAAATGCCCACTGCTCTTGCAAGCCCATTTTTGCCCAATGGATTAAATAGTCCACTGTCCACAGGATTGTTCTTGCTAGCCTGTCAACCACTGTTGCGATCACACGCATCTCAACATAGAGCACTCCTTTTAGGTCACAGGGCCACAGGAACACCATTAACCATTGTTGAAGTCATGCGCACCTCCAATGTCAACCGCTATTGCACCCATCCCCACAATCGCATCTCCTCTGCCCCAACTGCATGGTCAACCACAAATGCGCACATCCCTACACTAGTGCACTCCTTTTTAAGTCAACCACAGATGTAGAGGCCCACATCCCCCACAAAGGTCATTTGTTGGAGTTCAGCAGGACCACACATCTTCGTGACGTACACACCTCCACGCAGATCATTCATTGATGGTCAGCAAGAGGACAGTCTGACCACCCATCACCATTGATATGATTGCGCATCTGCATGTTGGTCACTCATTCCTTATGGGTACTTAGGGTTATCCATTGCACAGCATGTTTCAGCATCATTATATAAGGACCATGAACGAGGTTGACATGTTGAAGGCTAATCCCAATCCCAAGGAGAACCAGGTAGGCTGAGGAGCACACCTTGAACAGCTTCAAAAACCTCCTGACATGATTAGCAGTATTGCTGTAAGAGCCTCACGGACCACTATCAAGAGAAAGAACGCAACGGGCACCTCAGGAAAAAAATGTGGGTTGTAAAGGGTCTGTTTCGTACAGCTCTGGACCCCAACACAACCTCACCTCTGGAATTAAACCACTGTCCAGGTCCCTTTCTGCTTTTCTGATGCTGGTTTGACCACAAGACTCAGTGCAGTCTGGAGACAAAACACTCCAGAACTTAATCTTGGTCCAGGCCCTTTGTGCACCCTGTCTAATGTTTGGTGCCTGAGATCCTGCTCGGTTCAGCTTCAGAGGCAAAACACATGCCTACCTCTGGTACAGAACCTTGGACCTGGCCCCGAGCACTCCCCTGCCTGAGGTTGGTGGTGGTGCTACCATTGCGGGCCCGCAGGTCATAACCAAACCCAGCATCTGTCGCAGCTTGTGCAGCTGCCTCCAAGCGGGCTCTGTGTGTGTGTGTGTGTGTGTGTGTGTGTGTGTGTGTGTGTGTGTGAGAGCATGTGTAGGGCATTCTGGATTCATGTCACCGTCTGTACAAGTCTCTGATGCATTATGCAGCATGCAAACGCGCGCATTTGTTTTGAGGAGGGTGTGCAATGCTGCACCTTTGTACAATGCTCAGAGCTCAGTACTTTTTATGAAGTCTTGGGTATGCAGCAAATCGGCTACACAGGGCGCTCCTGCCAAAAAACAGAGAAGCAGGGCCAAAATAGCGTTCTTGCCAGTTTGGCAGGTATGCTGTTACAATATAATTACAACCGATACCTCGTGCAAGCACTTTCTTTGCTGCTGCTGCTGCTGCTCGTAAGTTTGCTGCTGCTTCTTGGGAATCAACTGAATCTTGCTCATGCACCTGAACAAGCCACATCCTGGGGCACACTGGGCCAGTCCATTCCCTAAATCCACAATCGAGTACTGTCTCTCCAGCTCAGGAATCCTATTCAACCCCTTTGCGCCTCCCTGGGTGCCTTGGCCCCGCCTGCCTGCCCCACCTTCTTGACCCACCAGCCTGCCCCTTCTACTGCAGCTGCTGCGCCCCTACTCTGTGCTTGCAGGCTCTGCTGCTGTGCTTGCATGGACAGCTCCAGCACATGTGCAGCAGCTGCTGCTGCTGTTGCTCCTGCTCCTGCTGCTGCTCCTGCTGATGGGGCAGGGGCAGGCTGGGTAGGGGCAGGCTGAGCATTTGCCCAGAGCACTTTCAGACTCTTTGATGGTCTCATGAAAAACGCATAATAATTTTTGGCTGCGTGGGGTACTCCCCAGAAAATGCACCGCAACTTGGTGACGAAGGGTGCTCCGGGACGCCCTACCAGGCGTCCCTGTGTTGCACTGTCCAACATCGTTTGGGTATAGCAAATGGCGACGCATTACGCTTATGAAAAACACTGGCAGGGACACCTGCATTTTGGCCTAGATGTGCGTGACATTTCCTTGTGGGCAAGCTGCATCATTTTGGTAACTAACATTGCACTGTATCCTGCTATCAGGCAATGAGGTTGCGGACCCCGGGAAACCTGATAAGAGGCTTGCTGGCCAGGCGCACACACAAACACACACACGCACACGCACACGCACGCACCTGCGTTCGGCTGTAATGATGTGAGGGAGGGTTGAGGGCCTGCTGCTTTGGTCTGGCTCCTCTTCGCCCTCTGCCGTTGTCTTGGCGGGCGGCTTATAAGTGAAAGTGGGGAAGGAGCTGATGGTTTCAGGTGACACGCCCCTGGCGTGTACGTTGCGACAAAGAAATGTGTGAAGCAGGGTTGTGCGACAGAGGATCCCTTGACAGGGATTCAGTGAAAAGAGGATCGGTGAAGGAGGACTGGTGGGTGCATTAGGGAAAAAGCATCCCTACCAAAGGATTCGGAGACCCCCGATAGGTGCTCCCCTTATACGAAAGTGCTGTGTTACGCATAACAGGGAAAAGAGAGAGAGAGAGAGAGAGAGAGAGAGAGAGAGGTAGGTGGAAAAGGTGTGAGGGAGGCTAGCGTAGAGGTTGCAAGAGTGAAGGTGAAAAGGAGGGAGAAGTTGAACAGGGAAGCATGTGAAGAGGTGAGAAGGTAGACAGGGGACGGAAGAGGAGAAGGGAGGCATATGAAAAGGTGAACAGGGAAGGGAAAAGGTACAAGATAAAAGGTTAAAAGGGAGGCATCTGATCAGATTGGGGGGTCAAAGACACATAAGAGGCGACAAAGTAAACACTTAAACAGCCAACCAAAGCAAGAGGCAGCATCACCGGAAGATGTTGGAAGAAGAGAGTACAAGCAAGGTGTGTTAAAGTATGCACCCATGCCCGCAGAGACCTGCCTGCCTGCCAGACCTCTGCCCAGGCTTGCCTGCTTGAAGATTGTGCACCCTTACCTTCATGACTTACGCTGATTAACCAACGCGACATGCATGATTCAAAAACATCCAAACTTGAACAGATCTTTTCGTTACTAATACGCTGCCCAACCTCGTGCTCTATGACATGGCATGCGCGTGTTTTCTGACGTGACATGCATGACAAGGCATGCGTGTGATCTCGAACACGACATGACATGCACGCATGACAAGACATGCGTGTGATCTCGAACGACATGACATGCACGCATGACAAGACATGCGTATGATCTTGAACATGACATGACATGCACAACATAATGCGCGCTCACATGCATACAACCTTGTGTTCTCTGACATGACATGACATGAATAACATGACATGCGCGTGTCCTCTGACATGACATGCATGGCATGACATGCATGTGTTCTCTGACATGACGTGCATGACATGACAAGAATGCATGTGTTCTATGACATTACGTGCAACACATAATGTGCGCTCCACATGCATACAACCTTGTGGTCTATGACATGCAAAACAAAATGTGTGCCCCAGATCGCAAGACAAGATGGCAATAAAGGCCTTGTGGGGTCCAACGACAGAGAATTTGTAAAGTGCAAGCAGTGGGCAATGAGTACAGGCAAATAGACCAGGTTGCCCACTTCTATACATTTGGTTTAATGCCATTATGAGGTGCGATTTGTGGGCAATGAGTCCAGACAAAATACCAGGGTCAGCCAAATCCATGGAATTATACTCATTATGTGTCGCACATACCGACATTTTAACACCGGATGAAAGCCAAAAACATGGTTGATTGATGTATCTGAGCCAACCAATGCTTGGAAATTGCACTATTCCCATACCTCCGTCGCGGCGCTCCGCTGTCAAATGGCTCGTCATGAAAGTCATTCTCTGGTATCACAAACTCCCGAACCTGCAGGTAGGCGAGCCCAAGGCAATTTCAGCAACCGAATGAAAGCGCAAGTTCAGTACCTGTAAGCAGGCGAGCAAAATGTAACACCAGATCTCAAGAGGTGTTGTTCAGGGCATGCTCAAGCAGGAGGGCAAGCAGGGGGGCACACACAAAGATGCTCAGGCAGGAACAGGTGCACATTGACAGTGCAGCTCAAACACACAGCTCTCACCCGTTCCACCACTCACCCACCTTCCTCTACGCCACCTCTTGTTCTCCGGCTCCCCATTCCCACAACCACACCACTTCACGCATAACCAACTTCTTGCGCATTTGGGAAAACATGCTGCTGCACAGAAACAACTTCACCACCTCTCCACAACTCACCCCCATCCTCATGCGCATTTGGGAGAACATGCTGTGGCGCAGGAACACGCGGCGGGACAGCGTGAAGAACAGGCAAAGCACAATGGCCGCTATCACGCCGATGACCACACTCATGTAAGGGTGCAGGCTTCCATCCTCCTCTCGTGGTACTGTGAGGTCTATGCGGTAGTCGAAGGGGGACCTCCTGCAGGCATGTGAACCAGCTAGTCTTTGTGTGTTCTTTGAGAGGAAGGAATAGTGAATATGTCCTCATGTTTGCGTGGATGAGGTTATGTATGAATTTGTGCGCATGGCCAAAAATGGTATGCTTCCCTAACAGTGAAGCACAGTCATTTAATGCACACTTCTCTGATGCATTGGTCTATACTCAGACGCTCTCATACGCATAGCTTGTTCCCCATTACTGAGAAGATATGAGAATGATGATTCATACATGCTGGCGCGGTCATTGATCTCAGGAATATATTTTGAACTTGTTTAGGTCTCGAACGAAGGTCCCAAAACCGACCAATCTCAAGTGAGAAAGTGCAGAAGGGAAAGCACAGAATTAATGAGTGCAAGCATGTACAAGTCAGGCGTTACAATCATGCACATACTGCAGGGTTTGCAATATGGTGCCGACTGTGCACTTTGCAACCTGGAAGTTGCTATCAATAAACATTTGAAATCAGGAATCAGTCAACACAAGCCATCTGCAGCAGCAATACCTATCAGAATAAATATATATGAATATTTGCACTGCCTCCGCACCTGCAGGGTCTAGAGCTTAGGATTCTCAGGTACACACACTTGCAAGTTGTGACAAGCTGAGGGCCTACCTCTCCAGATCAGAGTTGTAAATGCCAAGCACATAGACGGAGTCACTCTTCAAAGCCTGCCCTCTGACCTGCACATGGAGGTCAGTAGATAAACAGTATGTGTGAGCATGTGTCACCAGTGCTTACACGGTCAGGATATTAGACTTTGAGCCTCGAATTCCTGATTTCTTATTAAAAATGTGAAACTGATCCCTTGGCACAATGTAGGCTAAATTTTCATCTACAGCTTGAGAGAGGTGCCTTCTTGGAGGGTAGCACTGCGGGCGTGTGATCACCAGAAAGCTGTGGCTGAGCGTCTTGGAGAAGTGTTTTTTGGATCTTGGAGGCGGGAAGAGTCACCATCTTCCACCATCTTCTGCGATATCAGTTGGTCGGCCCAGCAATGGTAAGGAGATGGACTGAAGGTGTCAGCTGGGGCCGCCTCCTCCCCCAAGGGATGCAGCTGTTGCCAGCACAGAGGAAATGCTTTCCTGGCTGCTCACAAGGTCCCTTAAATCCCTTGATTTCATGCATTGCAAACCACTGTAATGCTTCTTTAAACCAAAAAAATACAGTGATCCACAAACCTGGCCTTTTCACTTGCCCTGCCACTCCCCAATGCTGCAAGCAAACTCTGCTTCGCATAGCCTGTATCGCAACAACAATCCCTGCATCACAAAACCAATCCCTCTGCATCGCACAACCACACACTCCCCAATACTGCATTGCGCAGGCAATTTCTGCTTTGCAAAGCCAATTGTTGCATCGCAATAATTTTTCCTGCACTGCACAACCACACACTCCCCAATGCTGCATTGCCCAGGCAGCTGCTGAGAGCAAAGATAACTAGCAGCCAGGCGTTTCAATTCCAGGCTTTTAAATTCTGAACCCGTCATCTGAGAGCAATGCTGCCAGTGAGGGTGGAGGTTTTGAGAGCAGCCTTGGGAGGACCTCAGCTGCCTGGAGACCCTACGCAGGTATCTTGCTGCCTTCTGCTTCTGAAACCCTTTTGAACTGATAGCAGTGTCATTGATCAGGTGATTATGACGGCAGCCTTGGGAGGACCCACAGTCTTTTCCCGACTTTATCTAGGAGTTAATTCTGCTGTCCAAGTCCTTTCTCTGGCTGTCCAAATCCCCTCTGCGGATACCATATTGCTGTCTGACAGCAGGCTAGCGGTCAATCATTTCGCCTGAAGGCATGCCACTTTTAGCTTTCACCTTGGTCTGTCTAAAGACCCCATTTCATTCCTGCTGCTCAAAGCCATTCCTTCACCATGTGGCTGCGTGAACCACGGACTGCACTGTGTGCTTCACGCAAGAGATTACGGTTTGAAAACAAAAAGCAACCACAGCATGCACTGCATCAAGCCAGGAACACCAAAGAGCTCCAGGGAGAGCACCCTCACCAGCTCAATATGTATTTCAGGATCCTGAAATAGGAATGCCTGCGCCTGCTCACATTACTCTTGCATGAGTAAATCTTACTCCTACTTGCATGCATAAAAACAATTTAACATGCCTTTACATTCCTGAGCCCAAAGCAGGTGGGAAATAAGCCTCGGACGCCCAGCCTGAATTGAAGCAAGTGGAAGATGAGAAGGATATAAGAGGAGTTGGAATGCAAGAGTCCTCACCTGCAGCCTCCTAGGGGTGTTGTCAATTCCTGGCTGCATTGCAGGGTATCGCCTAACCTGGCCCTGCTGCAGCACGTTGGGACGATCTGGGCTGGCTTGGCGCGGGAATTGGTCTGAAAGGGCATCAAAAGAGCAAGCATGCATTTGTGCGCTGTGTGCATGCATGCCTGCGCGCGCTTGTGTGTGTTGTGCGTGCATATGTGTGTGCTTGTCTGTGTGTTACAAATGCGTGAAGATGTGCATACATGTTCGTGTGTGTGTGTGTGTGTTCGTGCCTGCGCATGTATCTATTTTTTCCAAATGCTCTTTCAAACTCGCATACATGTTTTTATCCTGAGGCTTGCATTTGCTTGTACACCCACAAAAGACTTGGGCGCATGCTTGAGTCGGAGCACCCTTTCCCTTCTTTTTGGTCTTGAGAGGGGCCTGCCAGCTATAAAGGCCAAGACGTGCACTATTGCCACGTACATAACCGTCACAAATAATTGCTAGGACCGGGACAAATACATTTGCACACAAATCATTGCACACGACAACCCATCATCCTCACAGGCCTCAACACGCCCTCACAGTGCGTCACAAAACCCTCACAGCACGCCATGACAGCCACTGCAGCAAGAGTGGACTGGCATGACACACCAGACTGTCAAAGGCCACCCACCTTCATCTACCGTCAGGAATGCATTGTCCAGGTTCTGCTGGTCGTCAAGCGCCTCATCCGCTGCTATCCAGCCGATTAATAGGATGTCGCTCCTGCAGTGAGCAATGAGGAAAGCCAAACGATCAACAGGGTGCCGCTCTTGTGATGCATGATGAGCACAGTGCCATCCACCATCAGCAATACACATCCCAGGCCCTGCTTGCCCAGGAATCGCTGGATGTCCATGAGCCAGGATTCATCTGTGGCCCGCCAGCTGATCAGCAGGATGTCTGCTGCCCAGCAGGGTGCACCATGCAGAATGCTGCCCAGCAGGGTGCACCATGCAGAATGCAAGTCCTGCAATGCGCACAGCTCAGCACCAGTCCCAACATATTTTTGGGCATATGCATCTCACTTGCGCGAAGAGGAGCGCCTGGCACTAGCAGCATCTTTTTGAGGGCGGTCAGGCAGTCATGCGTTTTGGCCGGTAGCACTTGTTTATAGAAAGGAGACATGGCTGCTTGGTTTGCTGGGCCACTTTTGGGCTTGAGGCACACACAGCATGCAATTCACTCATCTCTGCGGCACGTAACACACAATCAACATACATAGTCCCAAGTCAGCCTGAACATCTCAATAGCACCACCATGTTTACAGGCCCACAAAGCGCCTGGCCTCCTTTTTTCCAACGGAACATTTAAATTTCCAGCCTGTTGAACCTCTGTAACACAGACATTCCATTGGTCTGGAGCAGATGCAGGTTTACAGTCACCTCTTCAATCACGCATCCTTGCAGCTTTTCCGGCCTGTGATGTTGCACTAAACACACGGGAGCCAGTTTTGCTTTAAAACACATGGGAGTCCCTAGTGCCGCGTGAAACACACAAACGCCATCATCATGATGGCTCCTGCATGCTTCTGACCCCAGCAAAACATGATGCTGGCCTGTGCTGTTTGGGCACATGTGGTGTTGCGTCAGATACACACACGATGCGCCTCTGACTTCTGCACTTGACATAGTCACCTTGCAATTCTTCTTGTGTGCATAGCATGCCATTGTGATGTTTTGCTCAAGTCAGAGGCACCAGAACCGTGTACCATTCAGCATCCCCCATCAATCCTCCATCAACAGATAGGCAAAGACAGGTAGCGCCTGATGGGAACGTGCCCACCTACACCCTCAAAACTCTCGAGAAGATGTGTGTGGCCTAGCAAGCAACACAACAGCACAACCAGAAGCAGGCATATTTCACTCAACCCTACTCATGTCGCCAGAGGATGAGCTGGGGACTCTCAGGCAGGTAATTCAGATCAATTGATATCATCAGAGGGATACTCACCAACTATCTATGGACAAGGTGTAGATCCTCAGGAAGGTCAAGCAGACCAATTGATATCATCAGAGGGATACTCACCAACTATCTATGGACAAGGTGTAGATCCTCAGGAAGGTCAAGCAGATCAATCAAGCCATCAAGATCCTTGAGAAGACACTCAAGAAAAGTCAGAGGATGAGCTGTAGATCCTTGGGAAGGTCAAACAGGCCATTCAAGCCTATCAAGATCCTCAAGAAAGAATTCATGAAGAGTTAAAGGATGAGCTGAGGGCTCTCAGGAAGGTGTATCAGATCAATGAAGTTTCTCATGATCCGCAAGAGGATACTCACGAGAAGTCGAAGGATGAGCTGGGGACTCTCAGGAAATGGTAGTCCCACTGACCCGGCGCGAGGGTCAACGGAGAATCATAAGATTGCTTGCGCCCGATCTCCAGCTCCAACAGCTTGCCCTCACAGTGCAAGCCCGTCCATTCTGCAGGAAGGTGGATTCAGCCTGATAAGTTGATTTCCATCCTCTTTGAAATTGTGCCTCAAGATACCTCAGCAGCGCATGTCTGCGCATGTTGAAAGCAGGCTAGCAAGGCCTCCCATGCAAAATGGATGCACACATCACATACCTCGCTTCTGGCTATAATCCTTGCTCTGCAAATTGCATTACCAGGACCCAGAAGCCAACCAGCCTGCTTTGAAGCAGCAGTGAGATCACGGCTCAAACACAGATCTTCTTAGATTCCTCTCAAGCAATTCTGTCTTCCTTCTTGGAAAAACTCTGCTCAATTTCTTGTAACGCACTTCCTCATAATGCCGTCATATTCATTTTCTCATCTTTTCTCGCACGTAAATGCGGCCCATGCCTCCGCCAGCACGTGCTCAACCCATCCGCATCATTCTCTATATTTATGCAACACCCTGCATCTCGTCTGCAAGTTCATGGATGACATACAGCATGATTGCACATGGGCTCAATACTTCTACGTCATGCAGCAGAGTTGTTCTTATATTCATCCAACACCCTGCATGGCACCTGCAAGTGCATGGATGACACACAGCATGAGCGCACATGTGCTCAATCCCATCTTCATTTCGCAGCACTGTTTTTTTTTCAATCCAACACGAGTGCATGGACGACACACAGCATGAGTGCAATGCAGGACTTGGCATGGATGCCATGCGGCTTAGATGCCATGAAGCACATGTGCCATGCACCATTTTGCATGGATGCCACGCCACAAAAGTGCAATGCAGCATTTTGCATGGATGCCATGCAGCACATGTGCCGCACACCACTTTGCTTGGATGCAACGCCGCAAAAGCGCAACCCAGCATTTCGCATGGATGCCGTGCAGCACATGTGCTTTAGCACAGCATTTTGCACCCAGCACTTTGCATGGGTGCCATGCAGTACAGAGCAGATCCACTCACCCTTGCATAAGCACAGGAAGCTGCTGCTGGGTGATGAGATGCCTGTCTCCGCTGGCACACACACATTTACACACACACACACACACACACACACACACACACACACACACACACACACACACACCAGGATCGCATCGGCACAGGAAGCCGGTTTCAGAAGGGGAGATGAAGGGGGGGAAGATGCGCGATGCTCCGAGCTCCTGCGCTCTGTCGGGGTCCACGCACTCCCCGTGCTGCCCACAGTCCTGCAAGCACACACAATGCACATGCTCAGAGTCCTGCAATCACACGTCCTGCAATCACACGCAATGCATATGCCCACAGTCCTGCAATCAAACTCCCCATGCTGCCCAAAGCTTCGCAAGAGCATGCACGCACACATACACACACACATACACACACATTGCACATGCCACCATTAGCAACGAGTTGAGTGCAATGAGTGAAGAAGGTGCCCTTTCTGGGTCCATGCACACGCCCTGTGTTCTCTACAGGCATGTGAGCATGACAATGCCAGAACCACAAGTCAAAACAAGAGCACAACGAGACCACACGCCAGGACCACAAGCCAAGACAAGAGCGCAACGAGTGCAGACTGGCTACTGCCAGGAGTAAAAACAGCAGATAGATCCATTTTCGCTGCTGACACAGGGATGACTTTCCAAGGTACATGTACACAACAGCACATTGATCCAACACTCGACGCAAGACAAATGAAGGGCAGCTCAGATGTATGCATGAGAACCACGAATGTTAAGCATGCAAGCAAGCAAGCACTCACCGCAGGACAAATGAAGGGCTGCTCTGACGTTGCCCACTTGACGCGAAGCGAGACAGTCACGGAGCCCCTTTCAGTGTTGCTCACCCCAACATAGAAGGTATTGGTGTCGGAGAAGTCAGACCTGTGTGTGTATGTGTGTGTGTGTTCGCGTGTGTGCGTGTGTGTGTGCGCGTGTGCGTGTGTGTGCCCTTACTTGTGCTTAGTGCCCATCTCAATCTTTTTCATTGTACATGAATCAATACAGCTGCAAGCATGGATTTGCAGTGACACTCTCAGCCCTTGCCGCATTCTGCAAACGAGCCTGCATAGCATAGAATGAGCCGTTATAGCATGAAGTGTGTCAATGTCAACCCTTAACAGCGAGCATGAAGACAGGGCTCAGATTAGCTATGTCATCCCATTTATGCAGGGAGAATTCTGGCCTTACATGCCATCATGTAAAGACACTTGCACACCCTTGCAATCAGGTAAAGACACCAGTGCCTCCTGTTTCACGATTACATATAAATACTTCTTCCAATGTAAAATCTGTTTGGTGGGGTCTTGAGGGGCTTTGGTGAAAAAGGGTCAAACTGCCTTAGAGTGCCTTCAATGCCCTACAATTTCGAGTTTAGGGTCTCGATTAACAAAATTTCTGCAATGAACGATGAGGACAGCGGAAGAAGGGTGAAGAGGGGACAGATTGTCACTGGTGCATTAGGCAGACCTGCCACGTGGTGCCGCCAACAACTCCTAGGAGACTACAAAAGCAGCTTTCAGTGCAGAACCGAGTGTGAGAGTTCATGCGCGAGGCTTGCCGACAGTTTCATGTTGAAGTTTGGCAGTAGACACAGAAGGCAACGCATGAGGGCAGCGGCACATGGACAAGGGCGCGGAGTACACAATACACCCCAAGGTGCACACTCTGTTTGTGAGAACAAACAAGCACATGCAGAAGGAGAACCACATATAAATCAACTAAGCAGCCCTTCCTCGAGTCCTCCAAGGCCCCACACATACACATCCGTGAGATGCACTGGCATGATACCAGCAAGCGTGGCCGTTGCAAATTGGACAGCTTAGCAGGAAGACACTTATTCGAGCGCTCGAAACATTGACAACAGCAGCTTTAAGGCAGCATCAAGTCCATTCTGCAGGGTCTGGTGTGAGAATTATGCCAAGCAAGTCATAGCCAGGAGGCCTGCAACCTCCCAGCAGGCTGGTGGCATGTGGGTCAGAGATATAAAATTGAGGTTTTGGAAATGGGCACGTTCAGGTGGGATGCGAGATCAAGGTTTTTGAAAAACCTAATGGGAAGCACTGAAAGACACCCTTACAATTATGTCAAGTCACACACTTTCACGCTCTCTCAGGGATTGCATACAAGCATAGAAGGAGCATGCACTTTGGCAAACTTGACAGTGCTCAAGGGAAAATGCTTGGGGCTGGCCAAATCCACAAATGCATGCCGCATGTCTACTTTGGCGAGGAAAACATGAAATGCATGGCCCGCATAAAGGGAGGCGGCCAACCCGGTTCATACAGAACAGTTTCAGAAATGTATACAAAGCAGAATGCCAGAGGAAGAGGGCGTATGAGTCTGAGGACAAGCAACCAGGCAGTGCTCTCCCCAAATGGATGAGCTTGAATGAGTGAGTTCAAATGAGAGGGCAAGTTGAATGAGTGAACGCGACCTTGAACGAGTTGAGGGCATGCGGCGAGGCAGGCTCGCTGCATGAGCTGGGTGGTGCAAACAAGCTCAAGCATCCACATAACCAGCTCGACTTGCAGAGACTGGTACAAAGCAACAAGAGCAGAGGGCGCTATAAAGATGACCAATCAAAACAACCCATCTCTCGTCACACCCTGCTTCAATCCCCCCCCCCAACAATAATACAAGTAAAACAACAAAATTCATCAACAGCTGCCAATCTCGAAGGACGCCACAAAACAAGGACACTGAGAGCTGTAAAAAACACTACCAAGACTCACTTCACGATATAATGCAGGTTTTGCTCCAGCCTCACGCTCGTGGTGTCGTAGAACTCAGAGTCTCGATAGCTGCACAAGCAGGAGCACAGATGCCAACTCTTACGAGAAGCACAGATGGGACAAGGGGAGCACTTTTGGAAAGCACAGATGCCACCAGGAGCTCAGCTGCCAAATCTTGTCAGAAGCACAGATGGGATGGGGGGAGCACTCAGTTAGGTAGTACACGCCTCTTTAAGTATGAATAAGCCTATTTAATGCGCCTTTCAAATCCGGAAATGGTGCAGAGTTCCGGAAATGGTGCTCAGAAATCGCCAAAGTACGTTAAATGAGGCAGTCTGGCCTGACTTGGGGTGGCCGTTCATGGGGATGACCGGCAGCATCAGTGGAAACATGGGAGATAAATCATGTTCACTCAAGAAAGCAAGCCGTTCATTATGAGCACCTACAGGCTGCGCACAACCAGCACTCACACATCTATCAGCACTACTACCTCAGCGCATCCTCTCACCACTTCCAAAAGTGAGAGCCACACCATTGAGCCCAGCAATGGTAATTAGTAAGCTTGATGCAGTGCAATGGGCTGCTGGCAAGATGATACCATGCATGCTCCCAAGAACATGACGCATACACACACACACATGCAACTCACAATGGCACCTCCAGGCACCTCTTGTCCACCAGCATCACCGACACACACACACACACATACACACACACAACCCGCACACAACCCACAATGGTACGCCCAAGCTCCTCTTGTCGACCGGCTTTACCGCCAGCAGTTGCTTCCCTGTCCCGGACTCAGCGTTGCGCTCCAGCTCAACCAGCAGCAATTGCCTGCTCTGCAGCAGCTTGCGACTGCTTGACCCTGGGTCAGGCACCTGCAAACATTGCAAAGATGCAACCCGTGAAGTTGAAGCAGGCACAACTGGGTGCCAAATCCTGCAGCAGCCTGCGACTGCTTGACCCTGGGTCAGGCACCTGCAAACATTGCAAAGATGCAACCCGTGAAGTTGAAGCAGGCACAACTGAGTGCCAAATCCTGCAGCAGCCTGCGACTGCTTGACCCTGGGTCAGGCACCTGCAAACATTGCAAAGATGCAACCCGTGAAGTTGAAGCAGGCACAACTGGGTGCCAAATCCTGCAGCAGCCTGCGACTGCTTGACCCTGGGTCAGGCACCTGCAAACATTGCAAAGATGCAACCCGTGAAGTTGAAGCAGGCACAACTGAGTGCCAAATCCTGCAGCAGCCTGCGACTGCTTGACCCTGGGTCAGGCACCTGCAAACATTGCAAAGATGCAACCCGTGAAGTTGAAGCAGGCACAACTGGGTGCCAAATCCTGCAGCAGCCTGCGACTGCTTGACCCTGGGTCAGGCACCTGCAAACATTGCAAAGATGCAACCCGTGAAGTTGAAGCAGGCACAACTGGGTGCCAAATCTTGCAGCAGCCTGCGACTGCTTGACCCTGGGTCAGGCACCTGCACACACTACAAGCATACATGGAGCGGGAGCAAGCGCCATGCAAAGCTCTGCAGTAGCTTTTGCACTTTTGCTTGTGCTAAGGTTGAGCACCTGCATCAGCCACATACAAACATGTACCACATCAAATGGACGCAAACACACCACATAAAACTTTGCAGCTGGCATCCATAGCTTGAGCTTGGGTTGAGCACCTGCACACATTACACAAGGTACGGCCCTTGAACAAAATCAAAGCACGCATATAGAGCAAAATTAAGTAGCTGCCTGCAACAGCGTGAACTTGGTTCGGGCACCTGCACACACCATACACAAACACACGACACATGAGGGAGCATAAATTTCACAATAAGCCCCCCAGCAGCCTGTATCTGCTCAAGCTTGGGTCAAATGAACGTTTACTCACACACATACATACACACAGACAAAGACACACATCATGTAATGTCATGGTACTCAGTTTGTTTAAATTGAACACGCGGCATACACTGCTCCCGAGAGGTAGAACCTTGGCTCTCCTACATCTAAGAGGCAGAGACTTGGTCTCCTCATTCCTATGAAGCAAAGCTGCGTCCTTCCCACTCTTGAGAAGCAGAGTCATGGTCAATGTATCCTAAGAGGCAGAGCCTCAGCCATCCCTATTTCTGAGAGGCAGAACAATAGCCACCCTATTCCTGAGAGGCAGAACCTTGGCAATCTTATCCTAGGAGACAGAGCCATGGCCATCCTACCCTGAAGAGGCACAGCCTTGGCTATCATCATGGCCCGTAAGCAAAGCATGCACACACACAATATATGTGAGGCACCAGCTATCCTAAACAGTGAACAGCGGAGGCAAAATGGTGCTTTGCTCACATTTTGAGGACGCGCGCGCACACACACACACACATACCTCAATCTGGTAGTACCGCCACTCATCCTCGCGTATCACCATGCCCTCGTCCTTGAAGATGCCACCTCCTCTGTCACTGCTCTCGCCGGTCTGGATGTGGGTCACCTCTTGTTGGCAGCCATAGTCACCATACCCCTCCACACACTCACACTGCTGGTTAAAAGGCCCTGCTGGTCCTACAGGATCCACGTCTTCCACCTGAACCAACATGTGTGTGTATGTGTGTATGTAAGTGTGTGAGTGCGTGCGCGCGCGTCAGCATGAGTATTGATCATATACGATGGTAACGAGAGCAAATAATGTATTTACATTGACAGAGAAAGCGCGCAGGTGAAATAAAGGGCAAGAGCAGTTCAAGGCGAAACGGCGTGCCATCAAACATTTTGACTGGTGGCTTCTTTGTACATGCACCTGACAGGAGCTGCAGTCAAGCCTTTTGGCTGATGGCTTCTTTGTATGTAAAGCTGTAAGCGGCTGCAGGATCTTTCTAGGGAGGAAGCCATGCAGTTTCATATGATACCGCTGTTGTTCAGAGTGCATTTGGCTGAGGACAGCCAAGCCTGCAGCCGACAGTCATCTGCAGGGCATATACATGTATCCATTTATATCTCTTAATGTATGTGTATATTTCTCTATGCATGTTCATATGTATTTTTACTGCCACACATCTAAAACCTCCCTGCAAAAAAGGGGAAATATGCGGCACATATGTACAGAATTGGCCAACCCTTGACACTTGCCCCCGGACAGCCCAGCATGAAATCACATTCCAAGTTTGAAGTCACATCCCAAAGCCTGGAATCAAAGGTCAAGCCTGCGATCGTGTTCCAAAAAAAAACATCACATTCCAAAACCCACCTGCCGACAGAAGTCCTGCACCTCTGCAATTCCAACCACCTCTGCAATTCCACCCCTGCAACACCAACCACCTCTGCAATTCCAAAGCCCACCTGCCGGCAGAAACCCTGCACCTCTGCAGTGCTGTTGCTGCTGCTGTTGCCGCTACTGACGGTGCCACCACTGATAGGGTTGCTGCTGCATGGCCCCGCGTCTGGGAGTGGGCGAGGGCACATGAGCTCGTCATCGCTCAAGCAAGTGGCCCTGAATTTATAGCCAGTCAGGCCCGGGGATCGGCCTCGGTTCATGTTGGCGAAAGTCACATACCTGTGTGGTGTGTGTGTATGTGTGCGTGCTCTAAAACACGAGTGCATCCATGGGGGGGGAGCGCCACACACACGCATGCACCCACACGCACAACCACCCAAACCCAAACCCACGGCCTGCTCACCAGACAGGCTCTCTGTCGTTCAGAGTTGCAGACACATTACGGATGAGGATCTGGTGGTGTGGGCGTTGGTACTTGTCTGCCAGCACGTCATAAAACACGGTGTCCTCTTTGGGCTCAGAGTCTCTGCTACGGGTGGAGGGCCGAAATGCAATGTTGCTCTGGGTGGTCTCCACCTGGAAATGCGCATGTGAGGGACCCCACGTGTGTGTGTGTGTGTGTGTGCGCGTGTGCGTGTTTGTGTGGAGAGAGAGAGAGAGAGAGAGAGAGAGAGAGAGAGAGAGAGAGAGACCTACTTTCTATGTCAATGCAAGAGTTCATCATTGTGTCTTCAAGGACATTTTGCATTCGTGCTGCATTCACATGCACCTATTGTGTGTGTATACTTCATGTCATGCATGCATGTGCTGTGCGACAATACCCCATCACATCTCATGCATTGCAAACCCTGTTGATGCAGGTCCAAAATCATCAATGCCCAAGCAAAACGATGTGCAGGCTGCGCATGGCGCCCATTGCTTTTTTTTCATGACTACAAGTCACCCTCTGGGAGTGGATTTACTTCAAGGACACTTGCCCTTATTCGCTGTACTTGTTAACTAAACATCAGGGCATCATTAAACAGCTTTGGAGTGCAAAAGAAGCTAGTGTGGCCACGATTCACTCACCGTAGGCCTACGTCCCTCTGCTACTAGGAAAAACATGTCCACGTCTGCCACATTGCGGGGCTCATCAACGACAAGCTCGCCTGCCTCATCTTTCTTGAGCCTGTAGAATTCCAGGAGCAGAGACCTGCGAAAACACCATTAAAAGGGGCATGCTTTCACTGCGTCCAGACATGGAACAGAGTTTCATGAGTTTTGGAACCGGGTGAACATTGCATGACACACACACACACACACACACACACACACACACACACACACACACACACACACACACACACACACACACACACACACACACACACACACACACACACACACACAAACACACACACACACACACATGGGGCTAGAGGCCCCTCTTTCCTTACTCACTTGTTTTGGCACTTGGCTTTCACCTCCGCTTTTTCTGTGTCCAGAACATAGGAATGGCACTCCTCTGCACAGCACGAGAAAGATGAAACCGTTTTCAACCAAGGAGTGGGCTCAAATGAAGCTACTCACATGGCAACAAATAGCGTGCAAACAAGTTGTTGCAAGCTTGTAATTACACACCTGGTGGAATTTTGCCTCTGCCCCCTCCTGGACCAGAATCCTCATTCAGCCCGTTCATGGGTTTAAAGCTCAAGTCAGTTGGAGAGTCATTCAGTTCTATGTCTGGGCTATTTGACTCTTGGCCGGGCACCCAGTTCTTGCAGGACATGGTCTGGGCCCGAACACATGCTGTGCCTGCGAAGAGGGGTTGGACGTTTGTGTGGGAGTGCTTGCACGATGCTTGCAAGAACCTGACGCCCCAAGGCTCCCTGAAGACAGGCTTCCAATCCACACATACTTACACAGGAGAAACAATGCCACCGCAAGCATGCTGCCGGTGGTGGTTTTCACCATCGTCCACAACAACAGGCCCCTCTGTTATGCTTCTCTCCACCACCTCATCGACACTTAAAAGGAAACAATTTGTTTTAATCTCAAAGTTATGACTCGGAGAAAGACTTCCGATTCCAGCCAACTCTGCCACGAATCTACCTCGAGTGGAGGGAGCTGACATTAGTAGTAATTACGAAACATTAAGATAAATTATAAATTTCCATGTGAAGGGTGATACTGTGAAGGTTAAAACTGATAACTTAGACTTGTCTTTTGCGGGCCCACGCGAGCGCTGGGCATGGCCACGAGGCACGATCATGTAATTTCTGGGCACCAACATTGATTTGTAAAAGAATGGACGGGCTGAAGAGGGAGAGCAGCACGTTAGAAAGAAAGTTCAAGCCACAATGCCTGAACGCCAATGCATCTATTTCCATGAATGGGGGCACACACAAGGTGAAAATATAATCTTATATTTCTACATATGGAGCTGTGTAAAGTCTGAGAAGGGTGCCTTCCCTTGCCCTGCGGCGCTCCTGCAGCCAGCGTTCAGATCGAGCACAGCAAGAGCCCATTCAATTAATTTACCTTAATACAGCCAGGTTCTGGAGCTGGTTGCTGAAATAACCCTCCTGGAACCCCATCATCCTTTTTCTTTTGTGCTGTTTGCAGGTCGCGATCGAGGGGACATGCAACTCCTTTGAGCCTACGTTTCCTTTTCCATACTTGATGCAGCCAGAGTTTAACATGAAGGAAGTGATTTTCTTCTACCTGCACACAGTTTTTAATTTTCTATCAGCCAATTTGCTGGATGGTAGCAGGGGGATAATGTGACTGGTCCATTCAAGTGCACATGTTTCGGATGCCTCAGGCTGTTTTTGTAGCCTCTGTGCAAGCATTGATTTCAACTAACTTCATTAAACGCCGTGTAGTTCCAGACAGGAGCACTGTGCTTTTTGTGTTAGACTGAGCTTCACTGCTATTCAGATGTCATTGAGTTCATCAATGTCCAAGATGTATTACGTAATATACGTATACGTGCCCATTCCATACAGCCTGCATGTGAGCCTTTCATGCTAACCAGCGACATGTGCACTTGTTTGGAATAAAATACTGTGAAGACACGAGGCCTGGACAGCAGTTGGAGGCGGCACAACGGCAGCATGCAGATCTTTGCAAAGACATAAGTGGAAAAGCTGTCACGTTACATACCATCCTCCTGGGTGTTGGTGGGACCTGTTACACTGAGCATACCCTTAACCAGTTGAAACAACTGGAACTTGACCACCAATGTGCCATTAAACTTGCTCGTAAACTTTGTGCCCATTCTGTTATGTATGCAAACAAGCTTGTACCACTAGACGTACTATTGGAAACAACACAGCCAGCTCCTGGGGCCAGGTGCTTCCAGTAACCCTCCAGATCCCTATCAGCTCTTTCTGTTTTGTAGCTTTGTGGTGGAGGAGACACATGGCTCTTCTGAGCCAATGTGTCTCCCTTTCCTTAATTGGTGTAGGGAGAGTTTCCTCTGTCCACACAAATTTCCTTTTATGTCTTTTCCTTTTCTTGCCCCTGTAGGCAGCTACAGCTGATGTAAACCTTTCTTTTTCCTGCGTTCAACAGAAAGAAAAAGAAAGAAAACTACGTAGGCAGAGGAAACTCTCCCTACATCAATTAAGGAAAAGGAGACACATGCGTTCAACACTCCAGAACTGTCCTCCAGAGCAAATTCTGAAGGTTCTCGTTTTTCCACTTTCCACAACAAATCTATCCTGGGTTGGTTGGGTTGCAGGCACTTTTTGGGGGTTCAGACGAGCTACTCCCTAGGTAAGTACAGCTGTGTAACCCTCCCTAATTTTGAGCTGAGGTCTGGTTTGGTTGCAGGCATCTCTCTTTATGCTTCAGCTAAGCTGCCCACGTAGGCAGGTACAGCTATGCATACCCTTTCCTGTCCTAACCCTCCCTGTCCATTTCTTTCCTTTTCAAGTGCACAAGTTCCTTGTGTACGCTGGCTACCCACACTTCCTGAGCCATTTTTGTTCTTTGCACCATTTTTGGAGTAGTGCTGTTCTCTGCTTCTCTAAACATCATGTGGGAACACGGAAGTGTATATTCTGGAGTCTGACATTTTGCATCATGATGGAGTGCAGGTGGTAGTACACGTTTCATGCTTATCTCATGAAGAGTGACAGTGTGTGGTGAGGCCCTAGCTAGCTTGCTAGTTAGGGGACCTTTCCTTAATACACGCAGCTGGATTTGGCTTGCGTAGACTTTTCTTTTCTTTCTTTTCTTACAGTGCGTAATTCTCTATAGCAATTGGCACTTCTGAACTCAGCTCAAGGACTTGCTTCCGAAGTCCCCCTCCAGTTCACATCTGTTCACATGTTTGGTTTGGTTACAAGCGCCTTTTTGCTTCAGCTGAGCTGCCCATGTAGGCAGGTACAGCTATGTAACCCTATCCTATCCT
This sequence comes from Dunaliella primolecta, assembly GCA_914767535.2. Classification (NCBI taxonomy): domain Eukaryota; kingdom Viridiplantae; phylum Chlorophyta; class Chlorophyceae; order Chlamydomonadales; family Dunaliellaceae; genus Dunaliella; species Dunaliella primolecta. Next base: position 1,058,237 of record OU611752.1, read on the forward strand.
ATCCTTGTTCTTTACAAAACAGCCTAGCAGTCAAGCATTGTAACTGATAACTTCTTGTTCTTGGACCTCTTAACCTGCACATGTAAACTTATTCTTTCACCAAAACATATGTAATGCATCAGTATTAATCTTTACATATTTGCACAATTTGCACAACCTAAACTTGCGAATTAAATTTGACAACATACAACAAATTCTTGCTCTGTTGTTAGCAGCCCATCCACACTCCCCCCTATGCTTTAAAACAGACAGTAAAAAATAGTACAAATGCGTTTAATTCAAGATTACGCCATGCTTTGCTTGCGCCCCTCAATGGCCTTGACTGCTAACGCTCCACCCATGTACAGCCCAACTAGGGGGATGGCAAGCAGAGCCTGCAAGTGGACGATGATAACCACAGAGTAGTGAGGAAACGTTGTGAAGATAACATGAAGAAGGAAAACACGTTCCACCCATGTACAACCCAACCAGGGGAATGGCAAGCAGAGCCTGCAAGTGGACAATGATAACCACAGAGCAGTGAGGGAAAGTTATAAAGAGTAATCATTGGAAAAAGGAAAATGCTCCACCCATGCACAATACGAACAGGGGTACGGCAAGCAGAGCCTTAAGTGGGCAATGATAACCGCAGAGCAGCGAGGAAATGTTGAAGGGAAGGTGCGCAGGTAACGAAACACTTAAAACATGCGAGGAAAAGGGGACGTCCCCTTCAAAGTGAGCTAGATAAAGCCCAGGAGAGAATACGGAGGAGGTAAGTGAAACAAGCACAATGCTTCGAGATGCTGCTTTCCCTAGTGCTCTTACATTACTGTAAACATTTGAATGTGACATCCCCTTTGCAGTTGTAATTTGCTGCCCACAAGCAAATGTCTAATTATCCTTCAGCTCTGATTTGATCACGTGTGGCATTGATCACGCGTGGCATTGATCATGTGTAGCATTGATCACGTGTGGCATTGATCACGTGTGGCATTGATCATGTGTAGCATTGATCACGTGTGGCATTGATCATGTGTAGCATTGATCACCCATGGCATTAATCACATGTGGCATTGATCACAAGTGACATTGATTACGTGTGGCATTGACCACGTGAGGCATTGATCACCCGTGGCATTGATCATGTGTGAGATTGATCACGTGTGGCATTGACCACATGTGTGACATTGATCACATGTGGCATTGACCACGTGTGGCATTGGTAACGTGCGGCAGCTGTGCTTCAAATGACCACAGGGCAATATGGGCAAAACAAAAAGACCCTCTGTCACGCACCTGGGTGAATGGGTCAGTTGAGGGCGTGAGCACAGCCGCTGCAATTGTTGCCCCCACCACAACCCAGCGCCACTGTGACAGCATGGCTTCAGAGGTTACCAGCCCCAGCTGGCCAAGCATGACCTGGATCACAGGCACCTGCAAAATTCGCACAACACAACCAACACGGTGGCCGGCCAGCACTGCCTTCGGAGTCACCAGCCCCAGCTGGCCAAGCATGACCTGGAGCACAGGCACCTTCCAAAATACGCACATCACAACCAAAGACCACAGGCACTTGCAAAATACACTCGTCACAACCAACATGGTGACCAGCATGTAGCAGGCAAGAACCGTCCTTGAGGCCACCAGCCCCAGCTGGCTAAGCATGACCTACATCATAGGCACCAGCACAACACACACACACTGCAACATGGTGGCCAGCCAGCACTGCCTTTAAAGGCACCAGCCCCAGCTGGCCGAGCATGACCTAGATCATAGGCACCTTCAAAACACACGTTGCAACACGGTGGCCTGCATGTTGCATATGCGCACTGCCTGTCCCAGCAGTTCAAAAGTATCGCAGGCAGAAACCTAACACTCAGTTCGCAGGAAAAGTGGTTTGTCGGCTGGTCAGCCTTTCTCTCAGGCTGTCCTCTGTCTGTAATACTGGACCTCCGGCACTCTTTCCGTGAAAAATGGGAGGGAACCCTGGCTGTGTATATGGTGGCATGACCCTTCTGCTATGGGGCTCCAGACATGTTAAAGGTCAGGCCATCAGCATTGAACTCTGTTTGTACCCAATGAAAGCAGCATGGCATAGGTGCGCTAATGCCGTCTGCCATGCCATCAGCACCCCGCCTCTTCCCTGCTCGACACCAGCTTCCCCAAACAAGCACGGAAAACGCGTAGCTTTGAATAGACACACCTCTCGTTTTGCTGCTGCCTTTTGCCCTTGCTTTTTCAACGAAGGCACACTCGATCCCACGCAGAATGAAGTCCCTCCTACCCGAACACACGGCACTGTCAAACAGCATGAGCAGCCCTATTGCACAGCATGAGCAGCCCTTTTGCACAGCATGAGCAGCCCTGTTGCACAGCATGAGCAGCCCTTTTGCACAGCATGAGCAGCCCTGTTGCACAGCATGAGCAGCCCTGTTGCACAGCATGAGCAGCCCTGTTGCACAGCATGAGCAGCCCTGTTGCACAGCATGAGCAGCCCTGTTGCACAGGATGAGCAGCCCTATTTCACAGCATGAGCAGCCCTGTTGCACAGCATAAGCAGCCCTATTTTACAGCATGAGCAGCCCTATTTTACAGCATAAGCAGCCCTATTTCACAGCATAAGCAGCCCTATTTTACAGCATAAGCAGCCCTATTTTACAGCATAAGCAGCCCTGTTGCACAGCATGAGAGCGCTAAGAAAAAGTCATGCAACAGTCCTGTACAGAACTTGATTATTCGCAAAGAGACTCACCAACAAAATCACGCAAAGGCTGTTGAGACCCTAGAACACGCACACCCAAGCCTGATTACCTGGAGGGACAGTCTTACCTGGAGAGACAACATTCACACACAAAGGACAGTCTCACCTGGAAGGACGGCTCTACACCCTACAATACGCGAATCCAAGCCCTGCTCACCTGGAAGGACAGTCCTGTGGACAGCATGAGGATGCAGACAAACTCAAAGTACTGGTCGATGGACCACAGCGACTCCACAGCACCATTGGCATAATCCACAAAGAAGTTCAGAGCGGCTGGCGTGAGAACCTCGTACGAGAACAGCAGCCTGCGTGAGCGAGGGTGGAGAACAGGGGGCACAAAAACATGTAAGATTTCTACAGCAAACTGGTCATAGAACAAGGACCGGTTTGCCGAGTGTCGGGACATTATGGGGCTGCGTTCCAGGGTCTGCAATCAAGGGTTTCATAAGGAAAGGTTTTGCTTGCGCACAGATCACACTGGGCCATTTGGTAATGAATAAAAAATACAGGCGTCATTGCTGCGCACTGCATTCAGTGTGCCATGAGTCAAGGCGAAGCTACTCATTCTTGATGCCTTTGCAGTCAAAAAAGAACGCCCAAAAGAGAGACATCAAAACATGCACCAAAAGGCAGAGCTCATGGAGCGCTTCACCAACCACAAGCACAGAACAGGGCATCTGCTTTGTTGAGTGATGCAAAACTATGCATGACCAGACACTGCGTGCGGGCCTGTGTGTGCGCATGCGCGCGTGTGAGACCCGCAGCATTTCCAGGGGTCAACTTAATAGCTCTATCATGCACCTCCTAACTTCCAAAACCTGCCCCCTCCCCCCCCAGCCCTTTGCAGGTGCCTGGAGAGCTACCTCTGGAATGTTTGAACTTCAATTCTAATGCCAGACAGCACAGCCCTATGCGCAAATGTGACGCGCGTGCTCGAGGGAGGCAGTAGTGCAGCTCCTGATAAGTGTGCCTTTCGACACACGTGCATGTGAGGCAGAGGAGCCACCAGTGCAGCTACTAAGAAGCGTGCCTCTTACAACACACAAAACATGCATGTGAGGCAGAGGAGCCACCAGTGCAGCTACTAAGAAGTATGCCTCTTACACTGTTAGTTACACCACGCGAAACATGCATGTGAGGCAGAGGAGCCACCAGTGCAGCTGCTGCAAATTACTTTGAAAAAGCACGTAAAGCATCCACATCAAGCACCATTTCCATGCTAAAATATAGATATGGGTGCAGAGTGGCTTCAGGCCCTACATACATTCATCCTAGGGATCAAAATGCTCGCATAGAACTTTCCCCCCAGCCAAAAGTAATAAGAGGTATTTAGCTAATCCGAGGCCTTGCTGCACATTTCTGGGTTGCAACAAAATGAGTCTAGAATTGGCACAGATCCTGAAGAGCCCTGTGAGAAAAAAAAAGCCTGGGCAGGGCCACAATCAAGATCACACATGCACACACACATGCACGCGCACGCGCGCGCACACACACACACGCACGCACGCACGCGCACACACACACACACACGCACGCACGCACGCACGCACGCACACACGCACACACGCACGCACGCACACACACACGCAAGCGCGTGCGAGGGAGCACATAAACACAGGGGCATGCGCGGAAGGCATGTTACCCACCCAAGGTAGAAGAGGATGGAGGAGCCTGCAACGACAGGGGCCAAGAACTGCCTTTCGCTCTTCGTGAGGCCAGGGACAAGGTAAGCAGCAATCTCGTACACGACAGTAGGGGCAGCAATCAGCAGGCCGGAGTAGCCAGCAGTCTGCAGGCAGATGGAAAGAAGTGCAGCCAAGGAGCAGTGTGTGTGACAAAGGGGGCAGCAACAAGAAAGCGGAGTAGCCATCCGTCTGTACAGAGGCGGTAGCATCCTGGCATGTGCACTCAAAGTTCAGGGTATTGATGACATGGCGTAAATAGGAGCAAGTGCTTCTCGATGCCTGTGAGGACCGCCTTAATTCGCCTCTGCCACAGCTGCCGTCAAACTTGGTCCAGCCAAGAAATTCCGCTCCCCTAACAAAGAAAGACATGAAAAGAGAACGTAAGGAGGCAGTGAAACACTCCCTACATCAATATTGGAAGAGAAGACATATTAGCGCAAGGGAAGTCGAAATGCAAAACATTGTCTTCAAGCATGCAGAAGAGCCCAGGGGTCCAAAGGTAGAGATGCTTGCTGCTTGAGGACAGGCCCCAGATATAAGCCTTCCAGAAGGCGCTCCTGCTAGCAATGAATCCATTGCTTACTGCAGGATCTCCTTAGACATTCAGCAGCAGACCATATACCAGAGGCTCCCTCATCCACACACCAGGGTAGGGGTGCAGGTCCCACCCCTCTTCGCATCAGCAAACTTTTGTGCTCTCACATCTCTAATTACGGAGCAACTCACACCATCAAGAGAACATAGATGTAACATTCCACCGCCATTTAAATTGTGCAAATCCGTTCGCTCAGCGGCAAGCTGGAATCGTCCGCAGGTGGACTGCGATGTCCCTTGAGTGGGCACCCCCAGACACGGGACTCAGCATGGGCATCCACAAAAGTAAGCTGATGAAGTTTGTGTCAAGTGGAACTGCTCCAGGGGCCTGGCTGGGAGCAACTGGCCAGCTTCTCTCAGCTGCCAAATAAAACAATGTGCCCTGCAGTTTTGCCCACTGTACCGGAAGCCACCAAAACTTGGAATCCCCAGCAATAGGTTTTGCTGAGCATGCGCGTTGAGTTTCAGGCTAGGCCGTGGGCTGGCTGGGTCAAGCCAAGAGCTGCCTAAGCCTGGGTCAAGCCAAGCCTGGGTCAAGCCAAGAGGGTCAAGCCAAGAGGGTCAAGCCAAGCCTGGGTCAAGCCAAGAGCTGCCTAAGCCTGGGTCAAGCCAAGCCTGGGTCAAGCCAAGCCTGGGTCAAGCCAAGAGGATCAAGCCAAGCCTGGGTCAAGCCAAGAGCTGCCTAAGCCTGGGTCAAGCCAAGCCTGGATCAAGCCAAGAGCTGCCTAAGCCTGGGTCAAGCCAAGCCTGGATCAAGCCAAGAGCTGCCTGCAAATAGTTACCCAAGGTCTTCTACAGCACCAGCCACTTCCTCTTACGCCCCCTTGACACTGCAGAGCTGCCCTAACTTCTTGTTTGGGAGGCTTGCCAAGGTTTCAGGGCGGGGGGGGGGGGGCTGGGTGGGCCAGAGCAGCCAGGTGTGAACTTTACTGGAAGGAGGCAAACCTCGGGGCTTACACCCCATGACTAGGGCTTTGCTAAAACAGACTATGCCAGGTTAAGAGGCATCAACATCCCTTGACAACATACACCAGCACTTGTTTACAACACCTTATTAACCAAGGCTTAAAGGAAATGGCTGGTTCTAGTCGGAAGCTTGGGAGCCAAAATCCACTTACCTGAAGAGCAAGCAGAAATGACTGGACGGACTCCCAAGAAAAGCTTGCTTCCAGTTTTGGGAGGATCAATCACACTCACCTTGAGAGTGGTGAAGAAGAACTCTCCTGGGGACAACTGCAGGAAGCGGACTCCAGCATCAGCTACAGGTGCCTGCGAGAAAGGTAATTCAAAAATGTACGCATCAGCAGCAGGTACCCTGAGAGAATGATACCAAAAAATGTGTTAGCCAAGGGTGCCTAAAAAAAAGTCAATGGGAAACGGACACATCAGCTGCAGGTAACCTGCAAGAAAGGTTATGAGAAAACCAAGCATCAGCCAAGGGTGCCTGCAGGGAAGGTCATGAGGAAACATATTCATCAGCCAAAAGATATGCAGGAAAGGCCTTCACATGCTAAGAGTTGGCAGGAAAACCAAACAAAGATACCTTGCATGGAAGGACGGAAAGAAAAAGGCTCAAGAAACCATGGAGAGCATGTTGCATGGAAACAAGCTAGCTGGAATGAAAGAGGTACTTGACTTGCCAGCTAGCTCTGAGCTGCTGGCGTACTTTTCATGTTGTCAGTTGACAAGATCATCCAAAGAGTGTTTTTTCTTCATCTTGCACCAGCTATGATTGTGTGCATGAATTAACTCCATGACACAAAGCAAAATGCATGATTCAAGACACATTTTATGACCAAGCTCAATGTTCTACAGGCCTGGGCTGATTGTGCGGAAAGTGGTCGCCCATAGTGTGGCTGAAGGGACTCCGTGGGGTCACAACTACCCATTCAACTGACAACAAGCGCTTTAAAGCTGAATAGTTCTATCAGACATAAATTGTGCGCGAATCTAAAAAAACAATTCAGTTTGTAAAAAATTGTAGAAATTTTCACTTATGTGAAATAGTGCACCAAAATAAAAATTTTTAAGGCAACCAATAGCATATTAGAGGAGAGGATACAGTTTGTTGGTGCGATTATGACCAGTGTCTCGGGAGTACGAGTGTTTAAAACATGTGCAAATTGAGCGGCTCCTTACCCTCCAGCTCTTACAATGCTCACCCTGCACAAACCTTCCATACAGGAGAGAAGGCAAGAAAACAGGCACTGGCTGTGGAAGCACATGGAATGAGACAGGAGGGTCCGATAAAGAGTAAGCAAAGCACATGGTGAGAAAGGAGAAGGCGAGCCCACGCACCTCTAGGAACACCACCAAGTCTTTGGAGAAGACAAAGCATGTGCCGATAGCAGCTCCACAGGCCAGCAAGGCGACCAGCACACGCTCTCGCAGCTCCTGAGCGTGGATAGGAATGTTTGTGTGTGTGTGTGTGTGTGTGTGTGTGTGTGTGTGTGTGTGTGTGTGTGTGTGTGTGCGCGCGTGTGTGTGTGTGTGTGTGCATGTTGTGTGGGGTGTGTGTGTATGGGTGTGTGTGCGTATGTGCATGCGCGCACGGGAGGGAGAGCTTGCACCTTCGGAAACTAAGTGCGCCAGAAAGATGCCCCAGGGGCAAAGAGTCCTTCATATAAATGGTGGTGCACTGGGATCGATGGTGCTGGCTCTACTGCTGCATTGTTTCCATGTACATGCCTTAAACACACGCACGCATGTTTTATTGCCACACATGCACACCAATAGTTGAAATGTGTGATGCGCATGTCGTGCTACCTGCCAGCGCCAAGCTTCCCTACACTCATTGCATGCTTGCGCGCCCTCCTGAGGGTATTTTTGTCCCAAGAACCACTTGTTGTGACAAACATGAGCACACAGTTGGACACACCACAGGTTTGTAGTGTAAGAATGAGATGCCACCTACCTCCAGATGATCCCAAATGGGCAGCTCCAAATTGTCGGGCAGCTCCTCCTCGTCCGGAAATAAGAACCTCTGAACAGCAGTCTTCTCCTCTTTGGGCAAAGACTTGCCCATGGAGGTGGCCATGGAGTTCAGTGCATCTTCACTACGGGACTGCAGAGTTGAGGGCGGTGCAGGGGATGCCTGCTCGGAGGGAAGCAGCTGTGGGGGTTGTGGTGGGGGAGGTACGGAGCGAGGCTGGGGCTGGAAATCAGGCTGAGGCTCTCCTTGCAAGTCCTCAGGGGCTTTGAAAGGGTGTCCTAAGGGAGTGTTCACAGGGTATTTTAGAAGGTTTGTCCTGCTTGCATCCACAGATCTAGATATTGCAGTGCACACCAGAAACCACAGACGCCCAGAAGCACACCAGCAAACTGACCTCTCAGCTTTGGCTGTTCCTGTTCTCCATCCTCTCCTGCAGTAGCCCTCAACCTGGTGGCACGCCTGTGTGGTACAGCTTGCCTGCTGCACAGCACCTTGGGGCGAGTAAGGTTCAAGCGCTGGCACTGGCCATTCAGAAGAGCGTTAGACGCCAACATTTTATAATCAGTACTTTACCCTAGTGCAAACTTTGTGTGTGCTGACCGGTATTAACCGTTTTTCCTGCAACATTTTTGCAGTAGCACCCACAGCAGGTATGTTGTAATTTAATTCCATAAAACAGAATTTTTAAGATGTCAAACAAGGACCAAAGAGATATTTATTACAGGTATGTGTGTGTATGCATGTGCCTGGGTGTGCATGTGTCTGTGCGTATATGTGTGTGTGTGTGCATGTGTGTGTGTTCATGCGCATGTGTGTGCGTGTGCGCGCATATACATACACATGCATCTGCACACGCAAGGGCATGCATCTGTGCAAGTGTTTGTGCATGTGCATGTCCCAGCATGTGTGTGTGCGCGTGCATGTGTGTGTGTGCATGTGCCTGCATGTGTGTGTTTGTGCAGGTTCTCCATAGAGGGAACACATTTCACTTTTTTGTTTTTTGCTCACAGGAAAGCTAAGGAGGAGGGATGGCGCGCTCGCAGTGCATTCAAGCTGCTTCAAGTGGATGAGGCGTTTCAAATATTCAAGGGTAAGGGCTGATTTTTATACACATGAATGCTGCATCTTACACCTGTTACCCCAGGCTTTTGAGGTGAGAGCTTCGTTTTCGACCATATACGAGCCCTTTCTTTCATGCAGTCCTTTATTCTTGCTCTCCAGAAGTTTCTCACTGAAGCCACTTCCTAAGTACAGCAAAAACAAAATCGCCAAAGGTTGCGCCTGCAACATTTTTCTTATTTCAGGGCTCCATCTCACTTGTAAGATATACAATGTTTATCTGTTTTATATTTATGCTTGACATTTATGTTTAAAAATATAATGCTTCAACTAGTTCCTTGGTCCTCTCAGACACACTCCTTTTCAAGTAGACACGGTAGATAGGAAAATAAACCTTGCGCGCGGGATCCCTGCACAGGTTCATGGTGATTATGAATATGGTGCTTGGTGTTGGATGAATTAAATTATTGATCCGACATCCTGATACAGAAAATCCAAACGTCTTGTACCTGTGATGTCTAGAAATTGAAATAATGTAATGCGCAGTCCTCAGCAAAGGTCCGTACATGGTGATGGCCACAAATCATTTCTCTCCGAAGCAGTGGCGCAGTAGCTTAGTAGAAAGATTGAGAAGTATTTGAGGAGGAAATGGGTGGGGAAGGAGCAAAGATGAAAGCCCTCAGAGCAACATTTCTCTCCTCTTGTAGACATGAAAAATGTCAGTGCACATGAAATATGTTAGCGCACATGTTAAGTGGATCTGACAGAAATTTGAATACTGCATTGCTTGTACATAGCTTGCTCAGAATGGTAGAGAGAGAGAGATTGATCTTCGTATATTCCATGCACCTTCCTCATATATGCTGGCGTTCGCGGAGTTTGGTGTATTCCTGATGCTTTGTCGCCCTTCTTTTAAAAGAGCAGTGGAGTAAACCTGTTTGGGCAGAGCACCGTCTGCTTGGCCAATCACTCATGTCTGAGGGTGTTCCATCATTGTGGTGGAGTTAAGGTATGCTTCAAGTTTGGATCCCTGAGCTCAGAAAACATTGCCAGCAATGTTTGACTCCTGAACACGTGAGAATGATTGAGGTTCAACGTGAGGTGTGTCCGGCATTGATTGTGATTATCTTAGGCCCTGCTGGACGCTCATTTTGCTTTCATGAAACGTAGCAAGTTACCGTACAGAAATGTGTTCATCATGCATCCCCCAAAAACATTTTTGGCAACCACAAATCGACCACGCACCCCTGAAAGATTTATTTTACACGACTGCACATCAATCACGCAGGGACTTTTGCCCCTTCTGCCCAGAAATTAACATTGGACATTGCTTAACCTATCAGCAAGGTCCATGAACAACAACGCAACAGTGTCTGTCCAAACACAAGGAGTGGCGTGACAAGCCACTGCTGTAATGAATTAATTAAAGGTGCTTTCCTATATGGGGCGCCACTGCTGCATGAGCCATTTGCCCAGGCTGCATGGGCTTAGCATTGTGCAGTGCCAGTCAAGCCAAAAGAAAGGGAAGAGGGCCTCCAATGCTCATTGGCCAAGAGACCTTTTGGCATGATGCTATGAGCATTGCTCTTTCGGCCTTGAAGATTCGTACCTGCTCCCTTTGCATCTGGGGCCACTGCGAGAGTGTGCGTTTGTATTATTTTACATTATCCATCAAGGTACTTGTAAGTAATTCCATGAAATTATAAGTGAACGAGGTGCGACCGGGGTCAAGTGTCACATTAGCTTTAGCTCTTGTGAGGTTGCAGAGGGCTTTTGTTAATACTTAATACTTGGTGTCCGCACATGTTGAGAAACCCCCAGTGCGTGAACCCAGCATTTAACTTCAGAGCCAAGCGTGCCACTGTGCCTTGCTTGTGCTGGCTCGCAGGGTGGGGGCTCCTTACCACTCATACCTCTCAATGACCCCAAAACGTTCTTTTTCATAATTGCACACAACTGTGCACCCTCAAAATAAAGAGTTAATGTAAAATGGCGCAATCATCGCTCAGGGCAAAATTATTTACTTTTGCGCGGTGACATATTTTCTGTATAGTATGCAACTTGCCTCATATCTCTTCTGCTCTACAACATTCATTGGTACTCTTTAACACCCTTGTGTGTGCATGCGTGTGCGTGTGTGTGCCGCAGCAGAGGTTGCACCCCTCGCTGCTTGCTTGTTGAGGTCATCACATTGTCCTGGGCGGCATTGCGTCAGTTATTTTGGGTTAGAACTTTGCTGTGCTGCTAGCCATGGCATCATGAAGAGGGTACAGGGAGCATGACAGGCGTCTTGCATCACGCATGACGCACACCTGGACGCATGGCGCACATCACGCATGACGCACACCTGGACGCATGGCGCACATCTTACATCACGCATGACGCACACCTTGACGCATGGCGCACATCTTACATCACGCATGACGCACACCTGGACGCATGGCGCACATCTTACATCACGCATGACGCACACCTGGACGCATGGCGCACATCTTACATCACGCATGACGCACACCTGGACGCATGGCGCACATCTTACATCACGCATGTCGGACATCTTGACGCATGGCGCACATCTTGCATGACAGACACCTTGCATCACGCATGCCGGACATCTTGCATCACTGAGGACAAGCTAGGAGACAATGTTGTTGCGCTTGACCACATGCCCTAACAAGCATGCTTCCATGGTAATGAAACAGCTTGTAAAAATAGCACAGAAGCGACCAGAGCGGCTATGGCACATGCAGGGGTGCACCATGCGGTTGACCTCTGTGCTGCACCTGGAAGTTGGAGCCAGGTGCGTGTGGCAAAAGTTGAATGTGTTAGCACCATTTGGTGTGTCTTGCATGCCTGGCAGATGATTTGATCCTGCACTGAAGACAGATTCTTAGGAGTAGAGTCAAGTTGGCAGAGACAGGTCCATGCTTCAGTCCATACTTCTGGTATTTAAACATGCCTTGCTCAACAGAAGGTGTGAGTGTGTGTGCCTGTCTGTCTGTCTGTCTGTCTGTCTGTCTGTCTGTCTGTGTGTGTGATTGTTAAACAGACCTTCCAGTTCCTCCAACCCTAGAAATAATAACACAGATTTCATGTTGGAGAATCATCTCAAATTGGCCACACCAAGAGGTTAACCATCACACACACACGCACACACACACACACACACGCACACGCACACACACACACGCACGCACACACACTCACACACACACGCACACACACATACATACACACACGCACACACAAATACACACGCACGCACACACACACACACGCACGCACGCACACACACACACACACACACATACACACGCATACGCACGCACGCACACACACACACACACACATTCGCGGGTGTGGAGCCACGACTTGCACTTGTGGCCACTCCTGCAGGTCCTCAGCCGCCGCTTGTACTTACCTGCCGTGAGATCTGGGTTGGCTGACCCGCCACGCATTGTGTCTGTGGACTTACAGCCAATGGCAGCCGTGGAGGGAGTGACTCAGCTACAGGGCGACATCACCAGTGAGAGCACTGCAGCACGGGTAGGTCAGCTGCTAAGCGATGTCTCCAGCAAAAGCACTGCAGTGCAGGAGGGTCGTTAAGCTACAGGGCGACGTCACCGGTGAGAGCACTGCAGTGCAGGTATTTCACATCGCTGCAGGACTGCAGCTAGTGAAACTCAATTGTAGCCGATGGTATTTTGTGGAGGGAGTCACTCAGCTGCAGGGCGGCATCACCATTGAGGGCAATGCAGCACGCATAGTTTGCAGAGCTGCTCATCATCATCACAATTGAGGGTACTGCAGCATGCGTAGCTCACATAGCTGCTCAGCATCATCACCATTAGGGGCACTGCAGCACGCATAGTTTGCGGAGCTGCTCTGCATCATCACCATTGGGGGCACTGCAGCATGCGTAGTTTGCATAGCTGCTCAGCAGCAGCAGCAGCAGCAGCAGCAGCAGAAGCACTGCAGCGCACTGACTTGCAGCGCGGCATCACCGGCTAAAACACTGCAGTGCGGGCAGGTCAGTTATCTGGGGAGTGACATCGCCAGCGAAAGCACAGTAGAGTGGGCGCTTTCAAACAGCTGCGAGGCGACATCACCAATGAATGCACTGCATCACAGGAACTCACACGCACAGCTGCCACATTGCAACATATGTTGGTCCCTAAGCTGCTGACTGACACTGCAGGAGACGGCAGTGCAGCTTAGATAGGTTTCAGGGCAAGGCTCTCAAGAGGAAGCACCAAGATATTTCATGTTGTTAAGTAATGCTTGCGGCAAAGCTACTGTGCAGGGGAACATTCGGAAGGCAGGCTTTTGCAGTCATTTATCTTGGCATTGATAAGGTTCAGCATTCTGGGTACCTGCTTGTCCAGGTGGTTGAAGTCTTGCAACTGTGTTTGGTATATATATGGCTTACAGGTGCGCATTTTGCTTTTTATGCGAACAGTAACTTCGGATGGCAAGCTATCTGATCTTTAACCACTGTCCCAATTACCTAATCCTGGCTGCATATGCCCCTTATGCCCATCAGCACTTGCCCATGAGTGCATGCAGGTCATCTCCCTCTGCATCCACTGCTTCTCTGCCCCTGCAGCTCCAAGTGCACCCACTAAACCCACTGCACTGTGCGTGCAGGTCTTCTATTGCAACCACTGCTCCTGCTGCTCCCGCTGTTCCCACTGCATCCACAGCACTGTGTGTGCAGGCCATCTCCTACTGCACCAGCTGCTCCCACTGCCCCCCTTTCACTCACTGTGCATGCAAGTCATCTCTCTGGCACCCGCTACTCCAGCTGCTTCCACTGCTCCCACTGCTCTGACTGTACCCACAGCACTGTGTGTGCAGGTCATCTCCCACTGCACCAGCTACTCCCACTGCTCCCACTGCTCTGACTGTACCCATTGTATTGTGCGTGCAGGTCATCTCCTATTGCAACCACTGCTCCCATTGCCCCCCTTTCACTCACTGTAAATGCAAGTCATCTCTCTGGCACCCGCTACTCCCAATGCTCCCACTGCTCCCACTGCTCTGACTGTACCCTCTGCACTGTGCATGCAGGTCATCTCCTACTGCACCCACTGCTCCCACTGCCCCCCTTACACCCACTGCATTCACTGCACTATGCGTGCAGGTCATCTCCCACTTCCATGGCGAGAAGGCAGACCTTGTTGTGTGTGATGGCGCTCCAGATGTCACGGGCCTGCATGATCTGGACGAGTGAGTGAGCGGCAACAAGTGGGGTCTGATGAGCAAGAAACTTGCCAGGGGTGGCCTCCAATGAGCAAATAGGCTCAGCGAGTAAAAGCTGCAGTTTGTGGCCTCTGATGAGCAAATAAGCTGCAGTGGGTGAGCCAGAAACTTGCTAGGGGTGGCCTCCAATGAGCAAATTAGCTGCAGATGATAAAATTTGATGGGCTTTGCAATATTTGGGCTCTATCGACTGGACTGACTGCAAGCAAGCTGATGAGCAAAGAGCTATAGATTCAGGGGGCGCAGCGATGCGCAAGCACAAGGACTGGATTCATAACAGGGGGCGCAGCAATGCACAAGCAAAGCTTAGGACAAGCACAAGCATCAGCATTTCTAACGGAGCGCAGCAATGCACAAGCACAGCAATGGACAAGCACAAGCATCAGCATTCTTAGAGGGGCGCAGCAATGCACAAGAACAAGCGTAGCCGTTCAAAACAGGGCGCAAAGCGATGTGCAAGCATAAGCACTAAATTCAGCGCTCAGTGAGCTGGGAGTCATGCACTGAAGGGGGAAAGTTGTCAGGATTGCTAGCTACTGCTGCGGCGGCTGCTGCTGCCAGGTGTCCCTTGTTCTCCAAGTGAGGAGCTGAGGAGCTCTGTCGACATCGAGCACCAGCATGATCACATTATAATGCTCATCATCCTAATGTGTAGTTTCTGTGAACTGTGTTCAAAATACTGGTCCTGTTGAGCACTGGCACAAATTGCATCACAATAATCATCATTACAGCACATTCAAAATACTGATCTCAATAAATAGACGAAAGCTTTGGGCGGTAAAGGTAAAGGAAAAAACTCTTGCATGTTGCTGAATAGGACGTGTATGTGCCCTGCACAAGCAAGCGCCAACTTTTCAGTCCCAAAACAAACAGTGTACTGTATAGATATGCACATCAAGCTGATCGCGTTGATACACACTTTGAATTGAATGAAGTCCATAAATTGGAATGAGGTCCATAAGTTGGAAAGGAAGCATACACTGCCTTCTAACATGTCTTTTTTGTATAGGGACCATGCTTATTTTGATGCAGGTTTGCAGGCATCGGCGAACACAGCAGCTGCTCCCTGCACTGAATGCCCTTCACCTCTGTTTCTCATTTTGGCTATGTGCAGGTATGGGCAAGCACAGCTGCTGCTCGCTGCACTGACCATCACCTCCCATGTCCTCAGACCAGGCGGCACGTTTGTCGCTAAAATTTTCAAGGGCAAGGACATGAGCTTGTTGTATTCCCAGGTGAGCATGGCATAAGGATAGAGGTAGAGATGAGGGATGGAGGTGGGCATCATGATGTGCACTGGAATAAGGACCTGAGCTTGTTGTATTCCCAGGTGAGCATGGCATAAGGATGGAGGTAGAGATGAGGGATGGAGATGGGCATCATGATGTGCACTGGAATAAGGATCTGAGCTTGTTGTATTCCCAGGCGAGCAACGTGTGCTCTTAGTGTGCATACCGTGGATGTTTGTGGTCAAACATCTGAAGGTCAGGACACGAGCTTGCTGTCTTCCCATGTGAGGAAAGGAAAGGGTTGCATGCTGAGTGGCAAAGGTTGACATGCTGTACTCCCAGGTGTGCATTGTGTGCCTGTGCAGCAAGATTGAGCCCGTGCAGCCTCTGATGAATCCCTGCAAATCAGCCTCTGGTGAACTACTCACTGCCAAACCACTGTATGTTTAAGGCTAGACTTCATGCGCAGCCTCTGATGAGTCACAGCCAAACGAGCCTCTGATGAATCACTCGCTGCCAAGCCACGTATTTCAGGCTCAGCTCCGTGCGGTCAGGGTTTAGGTTTTAGGGTGCACCTCTTGTAATACCATACAGTTAAGGTCTGGTGTTGACATACCTGGATGAAATGCCGCAAGTTCCAGTCCTTCTTTCCTTTCTTTTGACATGCCTGGGACCCATGCCACAACTTCCAGTCCAGACAGAGGCCACTCCTCGCCTTGCGTTCCTCCTGCTATCTCTGCAATGCGAAACTAGAAGGAGCGTTGGCATGCTTGCACAGGGCAGGCCATACTTCTCTGTTCAATTTTGCACAACCATTTGTCGTGTGTCCCTGCAGTGTGCCACTCTCTGTGCTGGATATGCCTGTGAGCATCAAAGCTGGCATGTGGCGGGCCCTGTTCAATTTCTACACATGTGCACGTTGCCCCTGCAGTGTGCCATCCCTCTGTCTGGTTAGCTGCTTACTATGACGTGTCTGTGAGCACCAAAATTGGCATGTGGCAGGCCCTTTTAAGAAGTTGCATGTTTATCTGCTGAGTGAAACCTCAGCAGTGTGCCATCCTTCTGTCAGGGCAGCTGCACAGTTGAGCATGCCTGTTTGTTTGTAAGATCGAACGTAAAAACATTTGCATTGTGCATATGCAAAGTGTCCATGCAGTGTGCAAGGTGTACGAGCCCCTGTCTGCCTTGGAAATCCTGACAGGGGGACCTTGTGCTCTATCTTTTAGTGGACTTGCTGGAGATGATAAAGACAGCTGCTCATACTCTGTTTTCAAGCAGACTTATTTTGATTTTAAGGCAGCAGGGGTCCTGGGTCTGCTTGCAACTTGGCTGATGGAGGTCTAAATTCTTAAGATGGGCTCGACTTGAAACGAGTCCTCGATCTGCTTGAGGCACAAGGGAAAGCACATGGGTAGCAAGGGCTGCACTTGCCTTGCAGAACAGGGCACGCACACAAAAGATGTGGCCCTGCACACTCTTGACTGTACTGCATGCAATACGTCCACCAGCATTGGGCAGCACCTGTTTTGCTGAACAGGGCTCGCACTCACAGTCAACAGTTATGGCAGGGCCGCTTTTCTGCCTGTCCTTAATGCACGCAGCGTAATGGCATGCGTGCCTGTTTCTTCCTTCCTTCCTTCCTCCCTTTTTTATTTAGGGTGTGCAACTCACAAAAAGCTTGCTCTTTACCCTCTTCACGTGAGCATGTGCAATACGAGGTGTTTCAATCACAACGTCAAATTTGGAAAGGTCTCTTCTCTTTGCCCCAGCTGCATGGCGCTGGTGGTGATAAGCAGGAGATGTTTGAAGAGCTTTCATTGGATTGAGTGGGGAGCAGATTGGGATGAATGATTGTGCCTAAAGAATTGCATGCATGTGTGTATCAAATTCTGATCAAGTGTTGGGGGAAATCTGCCCACATGTGCAACGATGCAGCTGTCTCAAAGGTCCTCCTGCTTTATCCTTCTTCTTTCGGTTTGTCTCTAGGGTGCTGGTTTGTACCTGGCTCTGCTCTTGATCCTGAAAAGATGACGACTTCCTTTGAGCTCCCTGTCCTTGGCCTGCTTTAGGTCCTCACAGAATTGACAACCTTCCTCATTTTGGGTGTTTCAGAAAATTTCCCTCTGCGTCTATCCCCGTGTCCTATCTTGACCATGGGCGCATTTTGCTATGGCCACCTACTTTGCAGCTCAAGCTCTTGTTTCCCGAGGTCTTCTTTGCAAAACCCAAGTCGTCCAGGAACAGCAGTATAGAAAGCTTTGTGGTTTGCAGGTGAGTCTTGCTGCTACTGAGACACTGGCAGGTGTGGTCGTTGCTACTGAGACTTTGGCAGGTATAGTCGCTGCTACTAAGACACTGGCAGGCAGGTATAGTCGTTGCTATTGAGACACTGGCAGGTGTAGTCGCTGCTACTGAGACTTTGGCAGGTGTAGTCGCTGCTACTGAGACACTGGCAGGTGTAGTCGCTGCTACTAAGACACTGGCAGGTGTAGTCATTGCTACTGAGACACTGGCAGGTATAGTCTTTGCTACTGAGATACTGGCAGGCATTGTTTGTTTGGAAGCAGGAGCAGGATGTGCTTGCAGCAACAATTCTGCACCTAGAACTCATTTGTAGCAGTTGCTTATTTTTGAAGGGAGCTTTCATACAACCAAGGGCGTGCCCTACCTTGGATGCATCCATTGGGTTGTACGCAATTCTTAAAGTGACTCTTCCCATGCACACAATGTGCAAGATCTAAAACTGTGTTTATTACATCTCAGGGGGGTGTCGCAGGGCCTGTTCAGGGGTGTTGTATTTTTAATCAAGATACGTTTGAGCGCCCTTGGCGGTGCCTTCCCCAGAAAGTTTTTTGCAGTGTTTTTTTGTGCTCGCAGAGGAACAAACAATTCTGTATAAAAAAGATGTGCAAAAAGCATTGAACGTGTGAGCCGGGGTGCTCTTTAAATGGAAGGAGGGGATGGGGTTGTGTTAAAATGAAGATTATTCAATCATCCCTATCACGTCAGGTTCAACCTCAGGTGTGTACCAGTGATGAAGTAGACACCATTGCAATTATAATGGGGTCAATTGGCGAACTGGCTGGGCCAGGATGTGTGAGAACATTTTATGGTGTAGATAGATGTATGTAACTTGAGCGCTATTTTGCTTGTTATGCGCTATCTGAACATTATGTTACATTCTACATAGGATCTCCTGCAAAACTGTGATTAAGCGTAGATCACCTTGCAATCAATATCTGGGATGAAAACCATGCCTAATGAAAAAGAGAAGATCAGATCCATGTGCTTTTATCTTGAAGGTCGATCTCAATCTTTTGGAAGTCAAATTTGAAGATGATGATCCGCGCACTCCACGCCTGTGTCACACACACACACACACACACACACACACACACACACACACACACACACACACACACACAGAGGTGAGGGGGAGGAAGAGAAGAAGGAAGAAAGGAAGGAATGATGGATGATTATGACGGAAGAATGAAAATCAAAAAGAAAGGAAGGAAGGAAGGAAGGAAGGAAGGAAGGAAGGAAGGAAGGAAGGGAGGAAGGAAGGAGGAGAGAGAGAGAGAGAGAGAGAGAGAGAGAGAGAGAGAGAGAGAGAGAGAGAGAGAGAGAGAGAGAGGAAGGAAGGAAGGAAGGAAGGAAGGAGGGAGGGATAAGGAGGAAAGTGTTGCAATTTTGCTGTGACTGCCTACTTGGGCAGCTTAGCTAAGCGACAAGGTGCCTGCGACCAAAATTGTGTGCCTAAGGCCATGCAAAGTCTGGGCTGGCCGCCCCCTATAAGAGGTACAATGCATTGCTTCTCACACAATCGTTTGACAGCATGTCAAATTGGTCAATTTCCCATGCATCGTTCTCGCCTTTCGGCTTCAGCAGAGGAACATTTGAATTACATGAAACGCATGTATGAAATTGGCCAGCTTCACACATGTGAGGCACCTGTGTATTGTCTATGGGGGCGAATGCTCGTCTTGCTCAAGTGCTCATCTTGCCCATTTTGCTTTCTAAACAGTCGTGAGGCTGATGCAAATGCTCCTTTTGCTTTTGTCTGGTTTGCAGGGCTTTCGCCCCGGCTCTGACAGTAGTCCCTTAAGCCTCAACACAAACTTATACCACCCCTCACCCCCTCAGGTCTCAACACACACTTCTATCGTGACGCCTCATCCAATTGGAGTGGCTCAGAGGGGACTCTGGCGCTTCAGCATTGCAGCAATTATGGGGTTGACTCAAACGCTCATCTTCTGCTGCTGCCCTGCATGCAGGGCTTTTGCCCCGTCACCGGCATTCAACCCCTCAAGCCTCACACGCCTCTTAGCGGCCCCGAGTCCACAAGGCATAGATGACCTCGTAGGGGAGCCTTGCGCACAGGAACCTCCACAGCAAAGCGAAGGCACGGAGCATGGGCAGTGTCGTGTGGCGGTGCCTTTCTTGGCGTGTGGGGACTTGCATGGATGTGATGCAGAGGCGAGCTACGAGCTGGACCCTTCTACTTACACACTGCCTGCAGTTATACAGGTGAGAAAAAAAGAAGAATCTGCGCCAGCCACAAGGCCGCGTGCATGAAGGAAAGGTTCCCTAATTAGCAAGCTAGCAAGGTTCTAACCAAAGAGAGAGAAAGTGTGTTTGTGTGCGCATTCAAGGGAGGATTTGTGAAAATGCCTCTCCTGGCCTGTGGGGGTTTGATGGGTGTGATGCGGAGGCCAGCTACGAGCTGGTAACCCCTGCTCACGCACTGCCCACAGCCATACCAGTGAGGGAGTGCTTGAGGAAGAGGAAAAAACAGGGTTGCATAGCTTTACCTGCCTCAAAAGTCCGTTTGGCTGAAGAGATGTTTAAGCTGTGAGGGAGAAAGTCATGTTGTGGAGGTTTTCAAGAATTTGAGGTAACAGGTTTGTCTTGTAAAAAATTCTAATTAGCCTTCCTGTATCTTCCTCTTTCATGTTGTGGATGATTTCCATGTGAGGCTACAGGTTTGTCTTGTTTTGTAAGAAAGTCCCATTAGCCTTCTCATATTCTCTTCTTTCATGTAGAGCTCCAACCATTGAGATACTGCTGCCAATGTTGAGTTTGTATGAATCATTTGAAATAATTCATTTCCATCCTGTTGAGTCAAGCAGCTTCTTGTACTAAGCATTCTCTCCTTGGCAGCTGCTGTGTACCAAGCAAACCTGTATTTGTAGATGCAAGAACCGAAGGAGTACTTGTGCAGGCGATGGACACTTCTCATATCAATCAAAACGAAGGGGGATGCTTTTCAAGCCAAGCTATCAATTTTCAAGGCACGCATGTAAAAATTATAGTACAATCACACCTTTTTCTCAGCACCTTCACGCAAACCTCTGTCTCCAACCATTAATCTTTGCTGGTCCGTCTATGCCTGTGACTCACATGTTTGTCTTGCACATTTGCCACTTGCAGAACCCTTCCTCGTGCGCCTACCAGGCATTATCAAACGCATCGACTGGTGTCAAGGATGCTTCCTCCTTAGGATGATGGGTGGAAAGCTGGCACCCTGTAAGCAAGGTGCCAAGGCCTGAGTTACCCTCTCTCTTTGCAAGTCACGAGGACTCACAATACGGATTATCCGTGCATGCGGCTGGACCTAGCGTTCATTGCCTTTTCTTTTTCTTTTACTTCTTTTGGATTGACCTTTCTTTAAAAAGAACTGTTCTTTCTGGGGCCATTGCACACCGCTGGTAGCCAGGCAGCAGGCATCTCTGGCCCATATCAACTCGAGTGTGCTTCAGTATGACGCATGCTGTCTTTCAATGCTGGAAACACGCATGCCTTTCCCTCCTCCTCAATGTTTGAAGGGAGTGATTATGCTGCCTGTGCAGTTTAAGAAGAAGGAGAAGGACTACGCTTGCCAAGTCTGGCCATGTGCGTTAAGGAAAGGTCACCTGTCCTGAAAGGCAGGGCCCCACCACTTTAACCAAGAGGAAGAGCAAGCACAGAAGTCTCCTCCAGCAAGTTTAAACAAGCCACGGAGGAAGCCAAGGGTCTGAGAAACTCAGTGGCGTCTCTTGGCTCCGAGGATGTTTTGATTTAGGTTGTGTTTTGTTGGCAGAAACTAAAAAAGGAAAGAAAAGAAAGACAACGCAAGCCAGGTCCAACTGTGTGCTAGGAGCCGATGTGTGACAACTACTGAGGATTTGGCAGCTTGTCAGCCATGCGCCTGCAAGCTTGGGATATCCTCCTGCAGCCTTGCACTGCCTCGCCAACAGCTGCTCCCCTGCTTAACCGAGCGAAGCAGGAGCAGTGCATGCCTGGTGTTTGTGACTTTCAAGGTCCGGAGCGTGGCAACAATGGTTACAATGGCATTGTGGCATTTAAATTTATTGGATGCACGTAATGTCTATCCGCATTAAGGACTTCTCGAGATCACAGATACTTCCACCTTGCATTCACAATGCTTTCCAAAGATGGGCACATGTCACCCAAGAGGAAATGGCCTTTCCTTTGGAATGTAACACTCAATTCCTATTGTGCAGGAGCTGTGACCCCCAAGACATTCTTTTCGGTGCCCAAGGAAGAAATTCCATCTAGGCAGTGAGAACAAGGGTTACAAGGGGGGGATTGGCCAATAGTATGCTCTCCTCAGGAGAAAGAGGCTCTTTGAGACTTCTCCACAGAAAAGAGTTTCCCTTGGTCCTACTGGTTTTTACTTTTCTGATGTCAAAGAGACTCGAATCAGAGTTATTCCTTTCAATCTGATATCATGGAAGTTTTTGGTTTGGCTCTTAGGTTGCCAGTGCCCTGTCATCCACAACATGGTGACTGAGCGTCACAACATTGCCAGCAGAATGATTTTGAAAGTGGGCGGCGAAGGCTCTTATGGGTCAAACCTCTTACAAATGGATGTAGGCAGCGCAGACCGTCTGGCTCAGCATGACCTGCACATCACTGAGCAAGTCTCTAACCGTGTTATACCTCCCTTCCTCTTTTATTCCAGCATTTCTAATCAAGCTAGACGCACCTCCAACCGCCCTGATGCTATCTTGGTCACTCCTTGCCCTGCTAACCCAAATATACCACCTACTCCCCCCCCACATCGGGTACTCTGCAATGAGAATGAAGAAGTAAGAAGCAGCACAACTCCAGCCAGGCAGCTTCAAGAATTAAAAATCCAAAACCACCATATCCACTTAATAGAAGTCTAATACTGCGCAAATTTGAGGCCTGGTGCCCAGCTAGAAGCCTCGCAGCAACAACACAGCCTGTGTGCTGAGTAAACTGTGCAAACAAACTCAAGGCGCTGAGATCACTCTCCACACAATCCTTCTGGGTGTGGGTGGGACTTTACATACTGCCCATACCCTGGATCAATTAAAACAACTAGGGATTAACCCGCAAAGGGCTACCAAGCTTGCACGAAAGCTCCATGCCCACTGGAGTGGCACTCTGTGCAATATGCGCAAAAACTACCTCTACCAGACGTGCCGTCGAAATCAAGAATACTCAACATAACTCTGGTGCCCCAAGGCCGCATGCTTCCAGAAACCCACCAGACCCACACTAGCTTCCGAAGCTGGGAGTCCCTCTTACCCTCTGGTGAGTGAGACTCACGGCTCTTTGAGCCAATGTGTCTCCTCTTCCTTAATTGATGTGGGGAGTGTTCTCACTGCCTATGTAGATTTTCTTTCTTCTTTTTAGCTGGCTATCCTAAGTAAGTGGCAAACTGCACTTCCAGGCCCTAGATCCACATCTATGCATGATCTGAGCAAGAAAAGAAAAAAACTACGTAGGCAGTGAGAACACTCCCTACATCAATTAAGGAAAAGGAGAAACATTGGCTCAAAGAGCCATGAGTCTCCCTCACCGGGATGATCTGAGCACTGCGGCAACCCAAACATCGCTTTAGGTCCCAAGTAATGAGCAAAGCAGTAAATTAGGCATATGGGGTGCTCTGTGTGGCCCTGGGGCTGTTTTCCACCCATTTTGGCAGAAAAAGGTGGATTTTCAAACTTGCATCTAACGACCAGCACTGCTGGACTTCAGCTGTTCTTAGGTCGTCTAAGTGTGTGTTCTCTGAGACAAAAGTACTTATCTGTTTTGGACTTTATCTGGCGATTTTCCACCTGCGCATCCTTCCTTACAGCAGCAACTTAATGTCCAGGCTGTATCTAAATTCCTCTTGCAACGCAATAAGAAACTTTTCTATTTCATGTCTGAGATTTTGGATTTGCTGTTGGCTGGCATGGACCAGCCACAGGCTGATCAGCTGAACAGGCTGGCTGAAGGTCTCCCTGTGTAATCTAAGCTAATCTAATCTTAGGTCGTCTAATCATGCTGCAATGTCAGATTTTGCGGGGGGCACTGTGGGAGCACTTTCCTACATGCTGCACCTCACCCGACCATCTGTAAAGTTGATTGTAGAGCAAAAAGACAGCCACCCAGCACACTTTTCAGGTCCTGGAGTGGTGCAGTGGGTGCTGAGATATGCTAAACAGCAGTAAATGGCCCCTTTTTGCCTAGGAAAAGGTGGGCCAGCCATGGGGATGACTGTTTCCTCCGCCTACTTACTGTAGTTTTCTTATCTATTTTTTCTCACTCCTCACAGCCAGGTTCTGGAGCCGGGTGCTTCTAGCAACTCTCCAGATCCCTAAAGCTCTATCTGTTCCTGCTTTGTGGTGGAGGAAACTCATGGCTTTTTTTGAGATGATCAGTCTCCTAATTTGATGTAGGGAGAGTTGCCTCTGCCTACCTAGTCTTCTTTCTTTTCTTTCTTTCCTGGCTGAAGTTCTCTTTTGTAACCAGGGCAGCAAACAACATACCAGCACGACATCAAAAGCACACATTAACCCCAGAAAATAGCAAAGGGGTTTCTGCAAGGCCCAAGTCTGTGTGCATCAAAAGTCACAACTGCATTGGTGGCAAAGGTTTACGATTTCCCCAAACGTTTGATTATCCCCATCTCTGGTGGATACAATCACTTCAAGGTTTGTTAAAGTAATCCAGATCCGCGGCAGGATTACGGTAGTTCCAAGTTATGGATCTGTCGCAGGATAATTGATGATGCGCATATCTGGCAGCAGCACGAGCCTGACCAGGGATTCAATTGTACCCAGCGCCACCTGCCGCGCCTTGGCATCATCACCAACGATGCCCTGATGGCACACACAGGATGCCATGGTTGTAGCACAGTCCTGAGCTCTTCCACAATCTTGATCGCAGACCTCCTGGGCTCCTACAACACCAGAACGACATGCCCCAGAGCCCCTGCAGTCTGAAAGAACATCAAAGCAGAGGCAGCAGGACTCCATACCATCCTGCCAGAAATGCATGAGCCTGAGGGCCGCTTGCACAAAGGCACATAGGCAGGCGGCGCAGAGGCAGGCGCAGCTCACACACATTCACAGGTGGGCAAGAAGGCAGGTGTGACTCACACACATTCACAGGTGGGCACAGAGGCAGGTGTGACTCACACACTTTCACAGGTGGGCACAGAGGCAGGCGTGGCTCGCACACATTCACAGGTGGGCACAGAGGCAGGCGTGGCTTGCACACGTTCACAGGTGGGCACAGAGGCAGGTGTGACTCACACACTTTCACAGGTGGGCACAGAGGCAGGCGTGACTCACACACTTTCACAGGTGGGCACAGAGGCAGGTGTGACTCACACACTTTCACAGGTGGGCACAGAGGCAGGCGTGACTCACACACTTTCACAGGTGGGCACAGAGGCAGGTGTGACTCACACACTTTCACAGGTGGGCACAGAGGCAGGCGTGACTCACACACTTTCACAGGTGGGCACAGAGGCAGGTGTGACTCACACACTTTCACAGGTGGGCACAGAGGCAGGTGTGACTCACACACTTTCACAGGTGGGCACAGAGGCAGGCGTGACTCACACACTTTCACAGGTGGGCACAGAGGCAGGTGTGACTCACACACTTTCACAGGTGGGCACAGAGGCAGGTGTGGCTTGCACACTTTCACAGGTGGGCACAGAGGCAGGTGTGACTCACACACTTTCACAGGTGGGCACAGAGGCAGGCGTGGCTTGTATACACACAGCTTGCGCTCTGCTGCAAGTCCCTCACACAGGAGGCCACTTCAACGCATGGGGCAGCACTTCGTCCCTCCAGTAGCAGTCGCAATGGATTGCAAAAAGATTCACCCACATCTTCACCCACATCTTCACCCACAGCACCTCACCCCAATGCTGCAGCGGCTGCGCCCCGTTGTCGATGCCATGTAGCACTGTTTGTAACGCAATGGCGGCAGTAAGGGAGCACGGCTGCTGGTGCGCTTGCCAACCAACACTGCAGAGCGCGCATTCCAAACTGGACTGCTGCTGATGCTGGTGCTGGTGGTGCTGGTAGTTGTGGTGGTGGTGCTGATCTTGAGGGCCAGGAAGGTGGCAGTGGTGGCGATGGTGGTGGTGCCTGAGGGACAGCAGCCTCTTTGCCTCGCCAAGACGCTCTAGCACCTCACTGAAGCTGCAGCCCTGATTCTGCAGCGCAACCATGTCAAACAATTGCAGCGCAAAAATGTCAAACGTCGAATGTCAAAGATTTTGCAGCCCTGATCCTGCACCGCAATCAAGTTACAGACCAGCCCTGATTCTGCAGCGCAAGCAATTAGAACAGCGCAAGAATATAGGCCAGCCCTCAATGAAGCTGCAGCCCTGATTTTGCAGAGCAAAAGAATGACAGACCAGGTGGACATTTATGTGCCTCAAGCAAACATTGAACAGGAAAGCAAAGAAAAGATGACGCAAGCCAAAAGGTTGTGGACAAACAGGGGACTTAAGCGGATAACAGGTTACAGGTTACGGAAACAAAAGGCCTTTCCGTAACGACTGGCAGCCAGCCTTCCTTTTTACAGCTAGAAGACAGGTGCCTTGAGCAGGCGTCCTGATTTGGACATACTTAATGTCGTGTGCGTCCATTGTTCACACTCCATCCAAAGGAATGCAGGACACAAGCTTGAGTAATGCTTCTCTCTGGTTTCATCCCCTTCCTTTTTTGCCTGGAAGGTTACATTCATGCATGCATTTCCTCTTGTATCACATGCGTGGAGCACAGTGCTAACTCGGGGTCCATGCACACTATAGAGGCAGACCTAGGACAAGATGATCTTCCACATTGCCTGAAGCCTTGATCTTCAAGAGGAGGCAAGTGCGTGTGTGTGTGCGCGTGTCCATATGGCTCATTCTATGAAAGGCAGATTTAGAAATACCTTCTGCAAAAAAACATTCCAGACAATGCAATAAGGCCGCAGAGACTCAAAGGTTGCGGAGCAGCAAATAAGTTGGCAACCAACGTCCACTGCTTTGATGCAACCAAGATTTTGCAAGCAAATGCAGAGAAGCCTCAAACTCAGGCACTGGTGATCGGCACAGCTCCTGAAGCTATCAGTTCATGACAGAACCAACACGCCAATTTTTAAAGGGCCACACAGACGTCCTGCACCCACTACAAAAAATGTTCCAGAGTTATCTATGCAATCCCCGTTTCAATAGCAGTTGCATGATTAAAAAAGGGCCTGCCAGTCTGGCCAGGAGCCTGGATGCAAGTTAGAATCTCAAAAATTTGCAGAAACAACTTGACTACCTTGAGCACGGGCCACCATGCCCTAAACACATCCATATAACATGAGATCTCAGCCTGCAACTCATGACTTGGCTAACATGAGCACAGCCACCATGCCCTAAACCCTATCCCATGCTGTCAGCTGGATCATGAGCATCACACGATCCTGAACCTGTACATTTGACTTGAGATCTCAGCCTGGAACTCACGACTCGGCTAGCATGAGTACAGCCAACAGGCCCTCCATGCTGTTGGCTGGCTCATGAGCATCACACGATTCTGAAACTGTACATTTGACTTGAGATCTCAGCCTGCAACTCACGACTTGGCTAGCATGAGTAAAGTCAATAGGCCCTCCATGCTGTCTGCTGGACCATGAGCAGTACACAACTCTGAACCTGTACATTTGACTTGAGATCTCAGCCTGCAACTCACAACTCGGCTCCCATGGGCACAGCCAATAAAAGCCCTCCATGCCGTCGGCTGGACCATCAGCATTAGATGAGTTGTTACCAAGGACATTTTGCTTTTCAAATTTTCATCTTGCTCTATTTCTTGCTCACCTGCAGCAGTACTGCCACCATGTCCTCCATGCTGCTTTCATTCTGTTCTCTTTCTTGCTCACCTATTTTCATTCTGTTCTACTTTTTGCTCACCTGTTTGCATTCTGTTCTCATCATTGCTCACCTGCAACAGTATTGCCACCATGTCCTCCATGCTGCTGGCCATTGCCTTAAGTGCCGCAGCACGAGCGGATCTGGCATCCTGCACAACATAGGAAAGGAAAGGAAAAGGTTACACTTAGCTGCATACCTGCCTACGTGCCTGCATGACATGTATGTCAAAGAGTAGTAGAAAAAGAAGACTAGACAACGTGCCATGCACCCTGCACAGCACATAGTAAATTCATTTTGTGACAGCGTGCAATTCCTTTCTCTTCAAGCCATCAAAAATTTGGGACGCCTGTTAAGCATGTGTAAAACTCCAATGCTGTGAGGCAATGGGAGGAACTGGCTCTCAATTCCAATTTAGGAATGCTGGAGTGCTGGCAGCATCCTGGCAGCCAACATGGAATTAAGAAGGCACTTTGAAGAAGGTCGGGAGCAAGATGGATGGCAGAGTGATGGCACCATCTTGGCAGCCAACATGGAATTAACAAGGCACTTTGTAAAAGTTTGGGAGCAAGATGGATGGCAGAGTGATGGCACCATCCTGGCAGCGAACATGGAATTAAGAAGGATTGGAAAAATGGGTTGAGAGCGAGATGATGGGTCGAGAGCAAGATAAATAACAGAGTGCTGGCACCATCCTGGCTGCCAGCAATGAAGCGGGACACAATGCATGGCTTGCCCTCATATACAGGCACGCTACCAAGAACAGCAAGGCATGAACTGTGCATGCAGCATCCTCGTACTCAGGAGTCCAGATACTTGCAACATAGGCAACATTCACTGATTGTGCTGAATGAGGTTGGCCTATTGCTCGGAAATGTGGCATATATCTCACGTGTCTTCTGCAAAATAGCTAACACATTTGGCATGTTTACACGGGATTGGACGACCTCATGCTTGAGTCACGCAGCATGGCATTTTGCAGGCTACCATCTCCTGAGCAAGCAACAACTCCAGGCGCTGCCATGCCTAGGTGAGCAGGATCTTTCAAGCAAGCATGCACCAATCATTACCTCAGCAAGCAACATATTCAAGCTCTGCCAGTGTGGTCGCTTCTGCTCTCTGTGTCTGTGCCGTGCAGCAGACCTGGTCCCATCTGCTGCATCTCCCGCGTCTCTCGTCGCTAATCGCGCAGCCCATTTAGGCAAAGGGTCTGACAGTGCTGCAGGCACTGCTGACGATGTTGTTGCTGCTGGCGCTGCAGCTGGCGTTGCTGCTGGTGGTGCAGCTGGCGTTGCTGCTGGTGGTGCTGGTGCATCTTGCTGATGCAGCAACACCGATTCTGCAGCTGCTGCTGCTGCTGCAGACCCTGCTGCTGTTGGTACACCCTGTGGACTGGAGGCACCTGCTGTGGTGGCAGCAGAGACTGCAGACGCTGCCTCACGGAGCTTACACGCGCACAGCAGCTCAAACACGCCCCCCCCTGGCAGCATCCTGCCCTGCCCCAGCACCGCGCGTAGCCGGCCGAGACATGCGGACGTGGCTACTGCAGCACTGACAAGGCCCGCAGCAGTGCGGGAGTGCAGGAGGATGCTAGCGCAAGGAATGGCTGGGGGAAATGGGGGTTGAGACTCCGGTTGCCTGGGCGGATCTTGCTGCAGAGCCGGCAGTATGGGCTGAGGGCGGGGTGTGGGGTGAGGGGGGCTGCTGGACAACATAGTAGGCCAGGCACCAGGGGGCTCCAGCAACAGGATGGGCGTGGGTGGGTGATGGGTGGGCGGGAGACCCTCCCCACGCCTGCCAGTGTCATGCCCGGGCGTGTGTGCCAAACCAGCCCCATCAGAGCCTCCAGTGATGCTGCCGCCGCTACCATGGTCAACGAGGTGGCCCTCGTTGAGAACAGACACCCGCACACCTCGTGCGACGCAGGAGAGGGAGGGAGCGTGGCCTGTCACAGCGGAACGCGCACTTGCTGAAGCACACGTGGAAGCTGCACAAGGAGCGCCATAGGGAGCGTGGCCTGCCTGTACGACACCTGGGCAAGCTCGGCCAGGTGCTTGCGCTGTGCAGGGGGCCTCGTAGGGGGCATGGTCTGCCACAGCAGCAGCTGCGCCAGCTGAGCCAGGTGCTTGAGCTGCATGAGCAGCAGCTTCACAAGGAGCATGGCCTGGGGCACCAGCAGCTGCACCAGCTGAGCCAGGTGCTTGAGCTGCATGAGCTGCCTGAGAGGGAGGGGCCTGGGTCGTGGGAACCCGCATCGTGCTTGCGGCAGCTAAGTCTGGAGCAGGTGCTACCCCACACGCACTTGCTGCGGCGCGCAGCAGCCTCTGGGGGATGCTGCTGAGCACGAGCGTGCCGGTCTTGCCCCTTGAACAGCCCAAACTGCTGCTGCTGCTGCTGGCGTTGCTGCTGAGCACGAGCGTGCCGTTCTTGCCCCTTGAACAGTCCAACCTGCTGCTGCTGCTGTTGCTGCTGCTGGTGTTGCTGAGCGAGGGTGTGCTGATACCTCCCTGGCAGCAATTCAACTTGCTGCTGCTGGCTGTATCCTTGCTGCTGCTGGGTGCTGCTGCTGTTGGGGCTGGTGCTGCAGGCGTGGAGGTCTGTGCTGCATGGGCCTGCCCCCCAGGGCCCTCACCCTCCCTGGATGCCACTGACCTAGCTGGTAAAATGTGTTGTAGTCCTGTTGGTGGAGGGTGCTGCAGCAGGGCTGCCAGCCTTGGGTCCACGTGCCCCCCTGCCAAAACCAGATCCACCTGCAGTCATGCAGTGCGGTGGCTATGCAGTGACTGTGCAACGATGCGTTTTCAGTTCCGTTTGTGGGGGGGTGCTGCAGCAGGGTTGCAAAGTTTTGAGTCCGCATGCCCCCCTGCCAGATCCACCTGCTGTTATGCAGTACGATGGCTAGGCAGTGACTGTGCAACGATGCGTTTTCAATTCCGTTTGTGGGGGAATGCTGCAGCAGGGTTGCAAAATTTTGAGTCCACTTGCCCCCCCGCCAAAACCAGATCCACCTGCAGTCATGCAGTGCAGTGGCTATGCAGTGACTGTGCAGTGGCTGTGCAACGATGCATGTTCTAGTATCGTTTGTGGGGGATGCTGCAGCAGGGTTGCAAATTTTTGAGTCCACATGCCCCCCCGCCAAAACCAGATCCACCTGCAGTCGTGTAGTGCAGTGGCTATGCAGTGACTGTGCACCGTATGCGCAGTGATGCGTTTTTTGGTTCCGTTTGTGGGGGGCGCTGCAGCAGGGCTGCCCAAACCAGATCCACCTGCAATCACACAGGAAAAAGAGAAGAAAAGTCGACACCTGCCAAGAGGACGCGCGCGTTAAGCAAAGGTTTCCTACATAGTTTCTCACCAACAATCACACATGTAGGGAAGCCAAAGAGAAGCCCAAGTCATCAATCGTTCCTCATAATTGAAGGGGGTTCAAGGCTTAAACCAGGCATGCAGCCCTGCAGCACACGAGTGAGGTGAGCATGCTCACATTGAGTAACTTACTGGTTTACTTAAACTTGATCAACAGCAGCCGCTCAGAGGCACCTTTTTGGGAGCTTGACATTGCGAGTTCGGGAGGGAGACCGCACAGCCATCAATCACAATCATTGAATGGCAGCTTACATCATTGACAACCAACACGTGCAAGCCAACCTTGCAAGCCATATTAATCATCCTACTTGCAACCAACTTGATGGAGCCAGTACTGCAGCCTCAGTCGGCTCAGTCTTTCTGTCTTTTCATTTGCCCAATGAGACTTCTATGTAGAACTTGATGCATACATTGCCTTTAAAACTTCATTTGCAGTAGTTGATGCTGCAGCTTCTGCCATTTGCTACAAACCCTCTGATGCTACAGACCCTCGGACGCAAATAAATTCTGATAGGCGCATGGATCAGCGGCTGCCTCATTACTCCTGCAGCCTGTGAGTGGGCTTGGCGTACTCCATGTACATTGTTTGGCATGTGTGTACAGACTTTAGACGTGGATAAATGCCACAGAGCAAACTTGCAGATCTGGATGGCCCTGTGTCTCTGACTGTGTCAAAATGCCCAGCGCCTCATAAGAATTGTTTTAGTGATATTGCAACAGCCATAATTACAATGACGACAACAACTGATGATGATGATTTGGCGGATGAAACATCGTAAACTTATGTATAAAATGGTGCCATTCCATTGGTGCCATTAATAATCAAGCCAGAGCCCTGACTGGATGACCAAACCAGGAAAACACTCAAAAAGAGGCCAGTTGTCTCTGATGTGCTCCGGTAACGTGACTTCCTTTCACCCAGACCCTTCAGCTCATGCATGGGTCAGTTGTACCTGCGACTGCAGCTGTTGCCGCCTTGAGGGCAGGCTGTCTCACTATTACATAGAATTGAAGCCACCAATCCACAGTATGCTCTTGCTGTATAACCTTCATTTGAACGCGGTCTTTTATCTTTCATATTGTCCAGGCTCCTAGCCCTTGTATGAGAATTGAGTTTGTTTGAAGTGAGTGACATTTATTACCTGTCAGGTTGCTGTTTCATGCTCAGTGCATATGCCTGATTCTAAGAAAGTCACTCGGTACAGGATTAGCCTTGTTGCACATGCGCACTTGCTAACGGCCTTCAATCCCACAGGCAGGGGATACCAAACGTTCTCCCCTGCATGCTGCAGGGGGTGTGCTGAAATATGTGGGTGAGCAGAATGTGGCCGCGTTGTTGCCTATGAGGGGGTGGGCCAGCCATGGGCATAACCAACCCTCAGGCAGGGGATGCAAAGTGTCCTTCCCTGAGTAGTGCAACAGCAGCCTGCATCTGCGGCAAACCAAGTATGGAGGGAGCAGGGGTGACAAGACAAGGCCACACTCGGACCACATGCTCTTCAGCACTTTGCAACAGCTGGATTTGTTCTTGAGCACTTATCAACGACTTGATATTTTTGCCCTTGCACTGAACCGCTTTCGGCAGCTCTTTATCGGTCTTTACTGACAGCCCTGCCCTGTGAAGACACCTCAAGAGGCAAAAGCAGCAACACCGTTGCAAAGTTGAATTTATGCATTTGTCGGTTGAGGCAGTTGAAACCTGATACGAGTGCGGCTGCAGCCTGGCATCCCTTGATTGGTCTATCAAGGAGCCCAACAGGCAGCTCACACTGAGGCTGTGCCTTGCAACCTATCAATGCTCGGACCACAGGTAGCCTGCAAGCCTGTTTATGGAGTACCCAAAAACATAAGCACTTGGCCTGTCACCTGTGAATGTGCCGGAAGAGCATTGCAGCAGCATGCAACAGCCAGACATGACACTCGTGAACTTCCTCGAAACCAATTCCTTGAGCTACCTGCAATTGCGGTAGAAGAGCATTGCAGCAGCAGCAGCACACACATATGCACACTTCAGCCATACATGACACCGGCATTCACGCACTCCCTTCAAAATCACTCTCAAATCACAAGCGACGGCGCCAGAGCTGCCCACCCTGTGGCAGCATTCATCCCATCCCTTCTGCATCGTTTCCCTAATCACCTGCTAAGCTGCCAGGGCAGCTTAAACACCGCTTCAGAGGCACATATCAGTTAGACACAACACGCGTTCATTCCCATGAAGCTCATTCCCAAAACCACCTGCAATGGTGCCAGAGCAACTCGTACTGCAGCAACATTCATGGAAACTCTCGTGTATTTTTCCTCTGATCACCTGCAATGGTTCCAGTGCAGCTCGTACTGCCGCGGCGGCCTGCTCCAGCCTGTGGCCCTCCTCGAGGCTTCCCAACTGCATGGCGTGCGACACCACAGCTGTTGGCTCTGCCCTGCTGCTGCCTGTGGCTGTGGAGATGTTTATGAAGGTGGGGCCTGTGTTGGAGGTGCGCAGCTGTGGGGGCCAGCTGTGCTGGTGGGCCTGCGTGGGTTCGTGAGGAGCTGTGGAGGTGGTGGTAGGTTGGTGAGGAGCTGTGGGGGTGAGCTGTGCTGGTGGGCCTGTGTTGGGGGTGAGCAGCTGTGGGGATAAGCTGTGCTGGTGGGCTAGGGGCTGAGGTGCTGGAGTGGGTGGATCCAAGGGGGCAGAGTTGGCACTACAGGTGTGAGAGTGTGGCAGAGGTGACTCACGCACATGAGTTGTGGCAGGTGGTTCTGCTCCTGGTGGCGTGGTTGAGAGGGTTGGTAGGGAGGGAGATAAGGCAAGACGT
Source organism: Dunaliella primolecta (assembly GCA_914767535.2). Classification (NCBI taxonomy): domain Eukaryota; kingdom Viridiplantae; phylum Chlorophyta; class Chlorophyceae; order Chlamydomonadales; family Dunaliellaceae; genus Dunaliella; species Dunaliella primolecta. Next base: position 1,092,068 of record OU611752.1, read on the forward strand.
GCTGGCCGAGTGCCTGCCAGGTGAAAGTGCTGCGGTACAGGCGCTGGGGTTGAAGGAACTTGGGGTGGAGGCTTCAGTGGGCGGGAGGAAGGGCGGGACAGAAAGCCCTTTTTCAGGCCCTTGGACTCTGAGGGATGACGCTGCTGTAGCTGGTGCTGGAGTTGCTGCTGCTGCTGGGTCTGCTGGAGCTGCTGCTGCTGTTGTTGCTGCACAGCCGGGCTCTGCGCTGGGAGGCTCAGGGCGCCCAGCCCCCCTTCCAAAAACAACACATCCAAGCAAGCAGGTGTGGCTGTCAGGCACTCTTGCACCTCTGGCAGCACCCGCTGCCTTTCTGCTGAGGCCTCATTCAGCCCTTTCTGCTGTTCTGCCGCACACTCACCCCTTTGTCTACCCAGCTCCCCTTTTATGCCTGCCTCCCTCTGTCCTTCCTCATGAACATCACCCCCCTGAGATGGCACACAGTCCTCCCCATTGTGACACCCTAGTTTCCCCCTACTGCTCTCCAGCAATGCCTGCAGGCCTTCCACCAGCCCTCCGCTCGAATCACCCACTCCACCCAGGTTGTGCAGAGGCATGCACACACCCTTCACCACCCGTGACCGGTGGCTGCCAGGCCCTTGGATTTGGAGAATGTGCACATCTGTGGACGTCTGGAGGGCAGCGCAGCGAGCCGAGCACAGCTGCTGCTGTTGCTGCAGGAGCTGCTGATGTTGTTGGCGGTGCTGCTGTCCTTGATAATGGTGGTTGTGCTGATGCTGTTGGTTGTGGAGGTGGTGGTGAAGGTGGCCATGCTGTTGCTGTTGTTGCTGCTGAGCATCGTGTGAAACACACTCCTGGCAGGCGAGGACAGGCTGCGCTTTGAGGTGAGGACATTGCCTGGATCCAGCAGGCACACGCGCACTTCTCATGTGGGGTTCTGCTTGGGTGGTGAGGGGTAAGGAGGGGGCTGGTGGTAGGGACGGAGTACAGGCGTACCTGGACTGCTGGCTTTGGAATGGGGAGGGGAAGAGGGACGGGGCCAGCTGGTGTGCAGTCAGTGCATGTGGGAGTGACATGAGAGGTGGCAACTCTGTGGCACCAGCAGAGGAGGGTGGAGGGCGCAAGGTGGCAGAAGCATGAGACAACACTTGCAGCGGCTGTGGAGGCGATGGAGTGCAATCGACTCGTTTGGGGGGGGCATCCGGGGTTGCTCCCGGGTGTGGATGTGTGGCACCTTGTACACTTTTCTGTGGGTGAGAAGGCGCGGTTGTGCTGGATTGCCTGCTGGGGTGGACAATAGGAGGTGGCACCTTGAATGTGGCGATAGAGGGGGCTGAGTTGTCATTAGAAGAGGAGGTGCCGGCAGGCTGGGGGGAGGTGCTGAAGGGTGATGCTGAGCAGGGCTGTTGAGCTATCAGCAATGTGAGGGCTGTGGCAGCAAGCCGCATCTCATCTTCATGACCATGTGCAAGGGACTGTGCAGCAAGCTCTATGAGGCTGGCAGGGGGCCACTGCTGCTGCTGCTGCAGCTGCTGCTTGCTAGCGAAGAGACAACCCTGCCCACTTTGCCACTGTTGCTGCTGCTGCTCCTCCTGCTGCTGCTGCTGCTGTTGCTGCTGCTTGCTTGCAGAGACACGACCTTGCCCATTTTGCCACTGCTGCTGGTGAGGCTGATGGTTGGCCCCACAGTGTGGCCTTGGCATCGCCTCCGACTCACCCAACACACTGCCTCTCCCTCCACTCTCCTCTCTTTCCAGCTGCAAACCACCTCCACACACCCCTGCTCCTCTGCTGCTCTTATGCCCGCTCCCTTCTTCATCACCTCCTTCTCCTATTCCGTCCCTCCCTTCCTCTCCAGCGGTTGACAGATCCCCCTGACCCAGTGGCTTCTCCTCACCAAAAAACCAAGCAAACTCATCTTCCTCCTCCTCTTCTTCCGCCTCTGCACCTGCCACAACCTGATCTTGCTGCTCATCATGCTCAAGGCCTGCAGCAGCAGCAGCAGCAACACCAGCACCCTCCTCCATCTCGCCATCTGGAACCTGCTGCTCCCTTCCCCCTTGCCTGAGTCTTGCAGCAGCGGTATTCACCCCAACCTTGTTGTCTGGCACCTGTGCCTTGCATGCCTCCCTCCAATAAGGCTCACCCTTGGGTGATGCCATACCCAAACACCCATGCTGCTGCTGCTGCTGCTGCTGACCATGGTGATACAAATGATGGCCCTCCGGCTTTTTTTGCAAGAGACCCTGGTTTGAAAATTGGCTCTCCGGGCCCCAGCCCGCAGGATGTTGACCTTCAGGGTGACTCGAGCTCATTGAGGGCAGCTGCCCTGCCAGGTCTGTCAGAGGCAGTGCACAAGTGTCTGCCACCTGTGTGCAAGGATGCAGGACATGCAAGAGTTAGCTACCTGCATGCAAGGATGCACAACTTGGCGCACATGTCACCCACATGTGAGCAAGGAGTCGGGGCATGAAGGAGTCAGGGCACAAAAGACCCAGCCACCTGCATGCAAGGATGCAGGACATGCAAGAGTTAGCTACCTGCATGCAAGGATGCACGACTCGGCGCACATGTCACCCACATGTGAGCAAGGAGTCGGGGCATGAAGGAGTCAGGGCACAAAAGAGCCAGCCACCTGCATGTGAGGATGTGGGGCAGGCGAGTATCAGCCACATGCATGCAAGGATTCAGAACTTGGCGCAGGTGTTAGCCAGAAGCCTGCATGCAAGCCACCTGCATATGCAAGATTCAGGTTGCTCATGTGTCGCACAAGAGTCAACCAGTCTGTATGCAAGAATCCAGGGCTTGTATGTTGCAGAAATGCCAGCTGCCTGTACGCAAGGACCGCAGACAGGAGGCTCGGCAATTGGGAGGACTCTGATATGCTGGCTTGATCTGCTCCCTGAGAAGCCCAAAGAGCTAACATGCTTCTTGTAACCCCCCCTGGAGTCTGG